>JAGWCC010000056.1:0-227500 GCA_022651775.1 Drusus annulatus | reverse complement strand
CTTAAAAAGTCTCCACTCTGTATAGTTCATCAATGACTGGTTAGTAGGTGAGTGGACAAACGCATCAGATTCCCACCAGGGCGTCGTGAGTTCAATTCCTCTGCTAGCTAAGTCCTCAACCATTGCACAAGCAAAATTATCCGCAAATTATGATGGTACTCCTAATAGGAGTTTTTCAAACATCTTTTTTTTTTTTTTTTACACGAATACCGCACAAGAGTCTCAACTGCTCCCAACCGTCTAGAGCCAGTGAGACTATGGCATCCCCAAATTGGGTATGTTGTGAGGCTGAAGGTAGTGGGGAGGGGAAGGATATCGGGAAGAGGAAGGTTGGGAAGTACCTGGCTATTCAGATCTGGTCACCAAACACGGCTTAAGCCATTTCAAGCAACGTTTCGATTCTGAATGGTGGTCTTTCACCAGGGCGATACTTAGAGTATCTATCACTCTGGAACGTGCCGCAAATATACTTGTTATTATTTTTATATGAATTAAATGTGTTATGACACATATTAATTAAATAAAAGTTATTGGCGCACGCCGGGTTTGAACCCGCGACCTTTGGATTCGTAGTCGAGCGTCTTACCACTCGACCATGGAGGCCGTCAAACTTTAAAAAATATACTTTATCAGGTAACGTTACTATGTTATTATGTTATTTCTTTTTTTCATGTCTCATTGTAACTCTTGAATTAAAAACATAATTTAGAAAATTTTGTTATAAGCTTAATATGTGTACTTACTTTTAATGTAAAAGTCCAGATAGGCGAATATGTGACTTTATAAATAAACAAATAAAATCACGTCGGGTTCACCGATGTGAGAATTTTAATCACCCCGGGGTCCGCAGAGTAAGAATTGAAATCACGTCGGGTTCACTACTTTGAGAATTGAAATCACCCTGGGGTCACCAGAGTAAGAATTGCAATCACGTCGGGGTCACTAATGTAAGAACTAATGCAACCCCCAGCTGCGGTTGCATTAGTTCCAGCGGGTCCAGGCAGTTGGGACTCTTGTGCGGTATTCACTACAAAAAAATAATGGTGATGTATTTTTTTAAATAACACACAATTCCAAAGAGAATGGTACCAAAATCACCGGGCCCGGATTTAAACTAACGCCCAGTACTGCCACGAATATAGACAGAATTTTTTCAAAGAGATGAAACACAATATTGGTTATTTAATTACGTCATTAATCAAACAGTAAGCACACCTGCACATTGCTATTATAAAAGCAATGGAATGACGTTTAGCCTTACTATTGAGCTAAGCATTGTCTGAGAGTGGAGGTGTCACTATTCTCACAGAATAGTGGGTTTTATTGGATAAATTGGTGAAATTTCTGCGGTGATAATGAAGTTGGTATTTTTGATTGTCGTGGTGCTGTGTATGCTGCTGCCTGAAGCCTTTGGAGTGATCTCTCCCATTAAGGTCGCAACCAAATCAATAAATACAATCGTCAAAGTTCCACTTGCAGGTAACCTTGAATAATATCTTAAGAGTTTTTCACATTTAAAATGTAAGGTTTCGATTCTTAGTCGTACTCAAATCATATTGTTTGAATATTATAAATATCACTTCATCACTATTTGTATTACACTGACACACAAAATAATATCGAGCGCAAATACGAATAAGTTCGCAACATCTCATAGAGCCACAATTTCATATGCTTATTATTCACGATTATGCCCAAACCAGTAGGACTCTTCTTACGCACAGTAACAGTGCTTTATTTTGTATTGCATCATCGCGAAATAACTTACAATATATAAGAACTATAATTTTTTCAGTATGTGGAATTAACGAAGTCTATTCCGAATGCGGTGCTACAGGGTGCGTGAATACATGCGCTAATCCAACTAACTCTCAAACCAGCAAATGCAGTTGCGTCGCTGGGTGCATTTGCATTAATGGATACTTGAGGAACTCCATGAAACAGTGCGTGGCTCCTCAACACTGCGGTATGATAAGATTTATTACACCTTTAATATCATCCTCATTCTTTGTATAATATGTGTCGTATACAATAACTATTTGGGTAATGAGAGCAGAAGAAATAAGCTACTAATGTTTTTGTAATTGTCGATGTTTATTTAATATATATTTAATCCTGGCCTGCGAGTACCAACGAAACGCCTGAATAGGTGTTTATACAGGTGAATGACAACGTCAATATGTAACATCATTTAATCAATATTGTGTCGAAAATTCGTCAGTGGAAACAAAACTAAAATACATTTTAAGGTAGATTAAAACAAAACATCATTAAAAAGGTTATTTAATTGTTTTGGAGGGGCAATTTTTTAAATAAATGTTTACTCGATATCTTAACCTCAACAGCTAGGTTCAGTCAGTGTAGTTCAAATAAATGAATGTTTTTCTAATCAACTGATATCTTGGGAGAATTGTTGGATGACGTGATTAATTACCCTTGACAATTGGTGCTATGTCACCCTTTGTTTTTTGTTTGTTTGATAACAATGTTTAGATACTCATGAGACTGAAAGAAAATAAAAATAAATCGTTTACTTACCTAATTAAAAATAAAAAACCTCGGAGCAGAGCTGAGAAGTATCTTCATGTAAAGTAGCTCTTCTTACCGAGAAGAACCTAAACAAGGGAAGCACATTTACAGTTAAAAAAAATCATACGATCTAACGCCTACGACGTTTCTTACATATTTATTGACCTATATTTAAGTTCATTTAATTACATGTCCGCCTTTTTAGTAAGTACATTGGGAATTGTTTAGATAAAAATGAACGAATTTATTTAACACAAATTATTCTTCGAAATATGGTCAGTTTCCATGGAGCTTTGTATCTAATTTCTGTTTTTTTTTTCCAGGGATCTCACCCATTTGATTACTGGAGGGATTTTATTTGTAGTATTTTTCTGAAGCACATTACCGGCTGATTCCACTAACTCAATTGTGAATGTTTCAATATAGTTATTAATTAAATCAACATAGCAGTTTTAAACAAAGTTTTCTGTTGTATACTCGTAAATGTAAATATATTTTTATCAACCTAAAGATTTAGAGTGATAATCAGTCCTCATATATTTGGATTCGCTCTTTATTTCCAATTTTTGTTTGATAAACTGTGCGTTTTCTCTTTGATGATGTGTGTTTAGATGTCTTTTTCAATCTGGTAATGTTTATATTTTTAAATATTTCATCCAAATATAAATGCTTCCATATCATAACATGTTTAGTGTTTCATTTGCCCATCAAAGGCGTTGGAGGAAACCTTTAAAAGTCTCCAGACTGTATAGTTCATCAATTATCGGTAAGAATTAGCTTTGGGAAAAACTTTAATATTTTGTGAATGCTTCACGAACTGCTAGTTCTTTAAAATGAACCCTTCGCAGTGAACACTTCAATTGAAGTCGAACTCGCAAAAAAGAGATTTGAATTTATCCGGTTATTTGTTCAGTTCTTTTTGGAACCGGTTCGTCGCCGTCAAAGCACGTACTAGTCGGTAGCGCTTTGGAAGTGAAAAGAACTGGAACTGGTTCATCGCTATTAGATCAATACTTTGAAGTACTTATGATGATGGAGAACTTCTTTATAGGCTTTGAAGTTCACCTTCACAGCTGTGCTGCTGCTAACTGAAGTAGTTCTTTGTAATCTAACTTCATTTGTTCAATGAAACGAAGTTAATGAAATGAATGAACGCTAAAATGAAGTACCAACTTCATTTGAAGTATTTGTTCAATGAAACGAAGTTATTGAAATGAATGAACGCTAAAATGAACTATTTACTTCAATTGAAGTATCTGTTCAATGAACAATGAATGAAGTAAGAACTGTTGCCAAAAGAAGTAGTTCTTTGAAGTAGTTCTTTCAAAGCGGTCACAACGCTAGTTAGTATGTAGTATACTCGTATATGAGTGGACAATCGCAATCGGTTTCCACCCGGGCGTCGTGGGTTCAATTCTCTGCTAGCTAAGTCCTTCATCATTGCACAAGCAACATTTTTCGCTTATAATGATGGAAGTAAGAGTTTTTCAAACATTGTCAACATCTGTAATCAACTTTTTTTTAAATATTTTCTAAGGTAATGTTTACAAGTTATTATTTTATTTATTTTTTTTATTTCTCACTGTTACTCTTTAATTAAAAAAACCTACTTTGGAAAATGTTGTTATAAGCTTACTAAGTATATCTATTTTTTCAGTGTAAAAGTCCAGTTGGGCGTATAGATTAATATATAAATAAAATCACGTCGGGTTCACCAATGTGAGAATTGTAATCACCCCGGGGTAAGAATTGAAATATTGCCGGGGTCACCTCAGTAAGGAAGGTAATCACGTTGGAGTCATCAATGTAAGAATTGTAATCACTCCGGGGTTGCCGATGTAAGAATTGCAATGACGCCGGGGTTACCGGTGTAAAAAATGTAATCGCGCCAAAGTCATCATAGAAAAAAATCATTATCACGCCGGGGTCACCATAGTTAGAATTGCAATTACGTCGGAGTCGCCAATGTAAGAGCTGGGACCAGGCAGTTAGGACTCTTGTACGGTATTTACATTTTTTTACAGTAACACACTATTTCAAAGAGAATGATAGTAAAAACGCCGCCCCGGAAAACTAATGCGTGGTACTGCCATGAACATAGGCAGCATATTTAAGAAATAAAACATTGATTATCTAATGACGTTATTAGTTTTTAACAGGTGTTCTTCTTACCTGATATTTGTTTAAATTTGCAGATTTTTTTTAAATTTTTTTTTTACATGAATACCGCACAAGAGTCTCAACTGCTCCCAACCGTCTAGAGCCAGTGAGACTATGGCATCCCCAAATTGGGTATGTTGTGAGGCTGAAGGTAGTGGGGAGGGGAAGGAGATCGGGAAGAGGAAGGTTGGGAAGTACCTGGCTATTCAGATCTGGTCACCAAACACGGCTTAAGCCATTTCAAGCAACGTTTCGATTCTGAATGGTGGTCTTTCACCAGGGCGATACTTAGAGTATCTACCACTCTGGAACGTGCGGCAAATTTACTATTTATTTATAAATCTAACAGTAAACACACCTGCATATTGATATTATAAAAGCAATGGAATTACGTTAAGCCTTATTATTGATCGCCAAGCATTGACTGAAAGTGGAGGTGTCACTATTTACACATAATAGTGGGTTTTATTGGATAACTTTGTGAAATTTCTGTGATGACAATGAAGTTTGTATTTTTGACTGTCGTGGTGCTGTGTACTCTGCTGCCTGAAGCCTTTGGAGTTATCATCCCCCCTAATGCAACCACCAAACCTCCATTTCGAGGTAATCTAAAATAATATGGTAAAATTATTTCAGATTTGAACTTATTTATTATATTTAAGATTTCAATTATTGGTCGTACCCACATCATATTTATTTTCTAATTATATCTATTTAATTATATACGCCCTTATGGGTTTTTATATAACAGTGTAATATATAACTTAAAATAATAGTGATATAAAAATAACATAGAGTAAATGATTAGCACCCAAAAACATAAGTAAGTTAATAGAAATATTATAATGCAATAAATTAACAGTAATATTTTTGAAAGAGGTATACTATTATAGCCTTCTTATAACTAGATTTAGTGCAGTTGAATTATATCTACTATTTCAGCGAAAGAATTAGCCACTGTATGCAATCTAAATGAATTAGTCCTGATATTATTGTTACATTTACTAAGAATTTTGGATCGAGTGGTTCTGTTAGGTACACGGAAGGTAATTAAGCTAAGTAAATCACGGCTGTCTATAATACCATCAACAATTTTAAAAATAAAAGTCAAGTCGGAAACAAGCCTCCTGTCTGAAAGTGTTAATAATTTTAATTATTTCACTAAATAGTTATAATTTATGGTTTCAATAGGTAGACCGAGTTTGTAGTGTAGACATTTATGTTGCATTTTTTAAAAATGGAATCAGAGTGGATTTTAAAGTGCGGGTACCAGACAGAAAAATTATATTCGACTTGATTTCGAACTAATGAAGAGTACAGGATTTTCAATGAAGAAATATTTTTAAATTCACTGGCATTTCGAAGAATAAAGCCTATCAATTTTAAATCTTTACTTGTTATTATATTGATATGTGAGAGAAAATAAAATTTAGAATCGAAAGTAATGCCGAGGTCATTATTTTCGTTGACAGATGTAAGGGAAATATTGTCAATTTCATAATCATAGTCAAAAGGATGATTAATTCTAAAAAATCTGATTGAGTGGCATTTATTAATATTTTTAAAAAAGTTCGTTAAGCTTACACCAATCATGTAACTTATTTAAATTAACTTGAATGTGAGAACAATCATCTATGGTTTTTATGAATTTGAAGAGTTTCAGATCATCTGCAAAAAGCAGCACATGCACACTGTTATCAAATACATTAATTATGTCATTTACAAAGAGCAGAACAAGTAATGGGCCTAAATATGAATCTTGGGGTACACCACTTGTTTCTATAAATTTGTAAGATAGCTTAGAGTTATTTCTTACTTGAAGAATTCTATTGGTTAGGTAGATTTTTATCGATTCTAACAAATTACCTATTATATTAATGCATATTGTAATATTTTTTTCAAACCATTTGTATTACACTGACACACAAGATAGGGGCGAATTTAAATGCGAATAAGTTACACTACAAATTGCCATAGTTTCATATTCTTAGTATTCATGATTTTGCCCAAACCAATTGAAATCTTCTTATCAATGATCATCAGGTGCACACTGTTACAGTGTTTCATTTTATATTGTATCATCACCAAACAAGAAATCAACAATAAAATTTTATTTTTTTTATTTACGCCCGTTAAAGGCTTTAACATAAATATTATCATCTTTTTTTTTAAACAATAACGTCATAAGACTTGCAAAAAAATATTGTGAAAGAAAATAAAAAGGAATATTGAATAACAGGTTCAAAAATATTGTAAATGAAAAGAACAAATAATATTGAATACATACCAGGTTCAAAAATATTATAAAAGAAAAGAAAAAATAATATTGATTAACAGGTCCAGAGCTAAATAGTTTCAACAATTAGTTTAGCTCTACCAGATGAAAAAAGCTGTACTTAGTTATTTATTTATTTTTAATTATTTTACTTGAACATATATATTTTTTATTTGTTGGTAAATTACCCATCCCACTAGGCATAAGCCTGTGTTGGGATTGCAATTTGCAAAAGTGTTTTTTTAGCTACATAGTAACATGTTTATATCGAAAATATAGTACACACATAAAAAAATAATATAAGTAAATGACAAATTTGAAGAATGAAATTAAACTTGGTTTTTAAGGTGAGTAATGATATTGCTTTTAAAGGAGCTTTTGGTTTAAATGTTTCTGATGGTGCTGGGCAAAGAATTGAATTGCTCAGTGGCGTTGTACTTAAAACTTTTAAAACTTATACATGTAACTCTTGTAGTCTGATATTAATGTGTTAAATATATCAAGGACATCGGAGTATGTGTTTCCCAGCTGTTGCATTCGTCGCATAGGCGTGTTGAATTGTGAGGTTGAAGCAGAATAATAACATGTCAGTATGTGGAACCAATGAAATCTATTCCGAATGTGGAGCAGGGTGCGTGAATACCTGCGCTAATCCAACCAACTCTCGAACCAGCAAATGCGGGTGCAATCCGGGGTGCATTTGCATTCGTGGATACTTGAGGAACTCCGAGAACCGGTGCGTTGCTCCTCTAAACTGCGGTAAGATAAGATTTATTTTACCCTAACATCATCCTTATTCTCCATAAAATATGTGCCGTATATAATAACTGTTGGGGTAATGATAGCAGAAGAAATAAGCTAGTAATGTTTTTGTAATTGTCAATGTTTATTTAATATGTATTTAATCCTGGCCTGCGAGTACCAACGAAACGCCTGAATAGGTGTTTATACAGGTGAATGACTACGTCAATATGTAGCAGCGTTTAATCAATATTGTGTCAAAAATTTGTCATTAGAAACAAAACTAAAATATATTTTATGGTAGATTAAAACAAAACATCAATAAAAGGGTTATTTAATTTTTTTAGAGGGGCAATTTTTTTAACAAACTTTTACTCGATATCTTAATCTCAACAGCTAGGTTCAGTCAGTGTAGTTAAAATAAATTAATCTTTCTTGTGTTTTTCTAATCAACCGATACCCTGGGAGAATTGTTGGATGACGTGATTAATTACCGTTGACAATTGGTGCCATCTAACCCTTTGTTTTTTTTGTTTGTTTGATAACAATGGATAGATACTCTGAATACTGAAAGAAAATAATAAAAAAACGTTTACTTAACTGATCAAAAGTAAATAACCTCGGAGCAGAGCTCGGAAGCATATTCAAGTAAAGTAGCTCTTCTTACCGAGAAGAACCTAAACAAGGGAAGCACACTTACAATAAAAATATTTTTATATGACGCACGTGCGAGAGTGGGAGTTGCTAACATATTCATTGATCTATATTTGAATACACTTAATGTATTTCCACCTTTTTAGTAAGTATATTGGGAATTGTCGGAAGTAGATTGAGAAAATTCTTTTCAATTTTTTGAATGATTTAGATGAACATGAATTGAATTAATTTAACACAAATTATTCCTCAAAATATGGTCAGTTTCCATGGAGCTTTATCTCTAATTTCTATTTTTTTTCCAGGGATCTCATCCATTTGATTGCTGGAGGGATTTTATTTGTAGTATTTTTCTGGAGTACATTACCAGCTGATTCCGCTAACTCAATTGTGAATGTTTTAATATAGTTATTATTAAAACCAACATAGCGGTTTTAAACAAAGTATTCTGTTTTTTAAATGAATGGTTTTATTTATTTACCAAAAGATGTATAGTGATAATCAGTCTTCATATATTATATGTAGATTTACTCTCGATATGAATCTTGTTTAATAAACTTTGCGTTATCTTTTTTATAGTGTGTGTTTTAGATGTATTTTTTAATCTGCTAATGTTTATATTTTTATATTTATTTCATCTACATATAAATGATCCCATATCATTACATGTGTCAATCTTTCATTTACCCATCAAAAGAGTTGAAAGAATCCTTAAAAGGTCTACGTCGACTAAGCATGCCTAATTTAGTCGATGTGACCTTTTGTTAGTTTGCTGGCGATCTCTTGTAGGGCTCGGGAACGATTCCAAATTACCGAAATTGTCGATAAAATCCTTTTCGATATTTCGTGCTAGATCCTAAGCTATGTCCTGTGAATACATCTAATTTAGTTGTAGCACGTCGTCAATTTAGTATAACAATATACATAATAAAATTATTATGATATTTTATTAGTAAATTGTTTAATGAATTCTAATGAAGAGTGAACAGTCTATGTTTACATAAACACAGGTATAAGCAATCATATTATTGAATTACTATACGCTGGTAAAAGATTAGTACAAAATCGAATACTAACAGAATCGAATACTGTTACAATAATATTTTAAACAAATACTTGAGCGGCTTGAAGGTATACAAAGAACAAAGCATTTACAAATTACATTTTAAATTATAAATGAAATCGTTTACCAATCTTCTGTCAGACAGCATTATTAAAAAAAGTCCTCCCATAATATTGTAGCACTTCTATGTATGTAAGAATGTTCTCCGTTTGCGTTAACTTCTCATCATCGAGTCGTATAACTTACGTCGACGGATTTTGAGGTTATTTCCCATTTGGGTGTTGATTAAAAAACTTACAGTGGTTATACAAATAAATCGAGCATGATGGTGGTATGTGCTATGCGTGAATGTTCAAATAAGACAAAACAAAGATTATAAAACATCACTTTTCAGAGGTTTTCAACAGCTTTAAATATTTTTTACCGAACTTTAGAATTTTCACATTTGACCCATTCGTATTCAATCGTTCGTCGCAGTAAGCCGCCTCCGAAAGACGTCGTCTCTTTTCGTATTTCGTCACTCATCATCGCAAGCCGTCTCCGGAGGACACATCGGTGAGTAAATTGGCTTAAATCCTCATTTTATCCACAATATACAATCGAAACTTCCATCAAGTAGTATTCGTTTTACAGTCCACTATGATTTCATAATTCATCCTAAACTGAAACGCATTCGGCGTTTGTCGCAGTTTCCGGATCGAACAGATGTATTAATGAATGTTTGAAAAGAGGTAGATATTGTGTAACATTGAAAGGTTTTGAAACATAATTAAATATTGATAAATGATATTTGTATATGAGAATCCACGGCGATTACCCAACATTTATGCATCATAAAGATTTGCTCTCCGATACGCTTTATCAAAGTCTCTAGTCGAGAAGGAGTGGGGCCCTTGCAGTAACAGCGTACAAAATATAAAATAATTTGATTGACAATCCATACCTCCTGGAATGTTATAAGTTGTTTGTGCCAAACAACTACTGCCAGGGGCGACATCACGATCTGCTGTGCATTCCACATGGAAGAACAGACGTGTTGGCTCAGCACAGCATGACACGGGGTATGGTACTACTAAATAACATGTCTCTTGATATCTTCAACGTAAACCTTGAAGATTTCAAGAGACATGTTAAAAATATCTCTTAATTTACTTTGTTCCTTTCTTGTGTTTTGTAAATGGACATATTCAGTCTGTAATACAAAAAAAAAAAAAAATTCGGCTCAAAATTACGTAGAATCAAGTCAGAGAATATTTGCAGTTTTTTGCGGTTCTTTGTAAAACGATCTTTTGCACACCATCCTTCCACCCTTTTTAAGATTCACGAAACGGTTTGACATCAGTAGAATTGAAATTAGGAGATATCTCTCTTTCTACCGGTGTAGAACACAGCATAATATTGTCTTACGATATGGGACGTTCACGCTCGTCTAACATTTTGGAATTATTCGATATTTTTTTCGAAGGCATTATTTTTCTTCGGGGAATCTTGGTACCTACCTCCGAGCTTTTTCACATCTTAAAAAATGTGGAATATTTCAAGCGAGATTGATGTAAATCAGGAAAGGGAGGTCAGCAGACCATTTTATATTGGCGAATTGGCATGGGTTTATCCGATTGAGAACATATTTGGTATGCGTACCTTGGAGTTATAGGCAATATAAAATGGCCTATAGTCCTTCAATCCAAACTTTAAAAAATTTCGATTCGGCGTTACGTAAAAAATCACTAATATCACGATTTCTTCAATTTTCTCGGTACTGATCGCTCTAACATAACCAATGCCATCGAGTTAACCATTTCCCTGGACGAAAATGTTATTGAAATCAAAGTAATAAGATGTGATTTTTTATTCAACCGCCTCCATGGCCAAGTGGTCAAGACGCTTGACTATGGATCCAGAGGTCACGGGTTAAAATTCCGGCGTGCGCAAATACATTTTATTTAATAAACGTGTCTTATTTCACATTTAATTCATAGAAAATAGTATACAGTGTATTTGCGGCACGTTCCAGAGTGGTAAATACTCTAAGTATCGCCCCGGTGAAAGACCACCATTCAGAATCGAAACGTTGCTTGAAATGACTTTAGTCGTGTTTGGTGACCAGATCCGAATAGCCAGGTACTTCCCAACCTTCCTCTTCTACATCTCCTTTCTCTCACCACTACCTTAAGCTTCGCAACATACCCCGATTGGGGATGCCATAGTCTCACTGGCTCTAGACGGTTGGGAGCAATTGGGACTCTAGTGCGATCCACAGGAAAAAAACCTGAATAAAATGAATGACCAGGAACAGAACGGCTAGTATATATTTTTTCCCTTGGATATTATATCTTTGTAACAATAAGATTGATAATTATTTACTCTATTTCTTGTAAAAGAAATATGAACCCATTACATAAATTACTGATAACTGAATAGTCTTCGCTTATAAACCACAGTAAAGTAAAAATTGAATCATCTCTCCATTAATAATGGAAATAAATTATCTTCATCGAAGTAAAACCCGCTTACTCTGTCCTTTACCTTGGTGTTATAAAATATTGCTATAAGCATACAAAAAAAGTCTACAAAATTTCACAAGTCCTTTTATATAAACATGTACACAAAAAAGCTCTCCCGTAGCAGAAAGCAGCCCGCTCACTGGGTAGAAAAGATTATCTCCTCATTAATGCATCTATAACTACAGTTGACACAGGAAGAGGGAGAAATATTCCCTGGCACTTTTCAAATTTTCTACAATACGATATACATCAAAGTGAAGTTATAATTAAAAACCATCGAGTTCCAACCGCATTTGTCTGCATCAGCCCGCTCCAACATCTGTTCCGTATTATTTGTATCACGTAGCGTAATAAGAGGAATAGTGCTTGTAGGTACTTCATATATTTAATTCGAATACTTCTCTTTGTTGGCTCGGTAGCAGAATGATAAACTGCCGTATGCTGCTGGCTTTTGTTTCCTTCACACCCGTGGAATAAAGTCATTTATCACCCGCACTGGGTTAGCGAAGTTAGGTTAGGTTAGGCCCTGCCTCGCTCGAGTTCTTAGCCAGCCGCGTTACGAACTCTAAACATGTTTTCTTTTTGCGAATACATCCCTCCGCCTCACCGCCTCACCGCCCTCCGAAGGCAGTTTCAGGCTGTGCACAAATTAAAGATGGATGATTCTATTAAAATTTGAGTCCGCAGACACGTAAGTCAATTATAAAAACAGGTTTATCTTATTTTTCAAAGCCGTTTTGTAACAGGTAACCTTTCCCGTACGTGAAAGTAAAATAAACAAACGTACCATCCGAAGGAGAGTGACGTTGTTACCCTATTTGATTTTGATTTTAAATCATTTTCGTGACATGATATTGTTATGTTATTTATTGTTTGCTCAGAGCAAGAATATATGGAGAGATAGCTCAATATTTTTACCCAACCTTTATAAATTCACGATAAATTACTTTCTCCGGGTTTTTATGTCGTAAACCATGAGAGAGAAAGGGACAAGACAAGTTGTCACATAATATAGCACAATTATTCGGTGTGTAAGCATGTTTTCCGTCTCCCTCGTCTCCGGCAACTTCGTCCACTAAGTTTTGTTATGGGACGTAACAGAACATAACTCAACGGTTTTTTAAGTTATATCCTTTATTTTTGTTTAAAGCTATCATGTGAAAAAAATGGTTATACAAATAAACAAAAACATTATGTCGACACGTGCTATGAATGGGTGTAAAAATACCTTTGTCCTAGCTCTAGCCACACCCGAATCAGTAAAAAATCAACAATTCTGACTACACAAGGTATCCCTCCTGGTATATTATTGCTATGAGGCCTCCCCACCTCACCATCTCACCACCTCACCGCCTCACCGCCCACCGAAGGCAGTTTCAGGCTCTGCACAAATTAAAGAGGGATGATTCTATTAAAATCCGAGTCCGCTGACACGTAAATCAATTATAAAACCAGGTTTATCTTATTTTTCACAGCCATTTTGTAACAGGTTACGTTTCCCGTACCTGAAAGTAAAAAAAACAAACGTACGATCCAAAGGGGAGTGAAGTTGTTACCCTATTTGATTTTGCTTTTATTAAATCGTTTTCATGACATGGTGTTAGGTAATTTGTTATTGGTAATACTTTACTAGGAGAGATGAAAAGGCTCATAAGGATATTGAAAGAATTGTGAATGCAGGAAACTCCATTAATGGAGGACTGAACGCTGTTGGTGCATATAAAACAAAATCGAATATAAGAATCCAGCAGGCCACACCGATTTAATTACTGAAACTGTTTAATTTTATACCCCGATGAAGCTTGAGCAAAGCGAAACCGGTCGATCATAAAAAATTTAAATGAATTCCGTAATTTTTTACAAAGTTATTATTTCATTTTATTTAATAAAAAATACATCCATCTGACAAAATAACCAACTTTAAAAATGGAGTGCATTAAAAAATTGTAGAATGTACCCAATATTAAAGTAGGTACGTATCTAATAATTAACTTATCATAACTTCCTTTTGAGTAAGTGCCTTCGTAGGAGTGTGAATTTTTCAAATCTAGAACTGATGTCAATTGAAATTATTATTTTTGATAATCTTTTCTAATCCCTACCTACCTAATAAAGTACTTTTCCATAGTGTATTTTGGCAGATATAATTCTATATTTGAAATGGGTGGGTTAAGGCAAATAATATTTTTGCTTAGTAAGTCAAGTTACAACCCATGATTTTTCACGGGTAACAACTAGTGTAATATATTGTTGAACTTTTTGGCAGAGAACCTTGCATAAGTAGGCCATCGAAAACAAACATTAAATAAATCATTCATAACGTAGGCAAGTAGGTTTTTATTCGGTTTCATTGAAATTCAGCAAGTAAGCGAGGATATTGAGTTCCGTTATTTTGGGCTCACCTTACAGGAAAATTAATAGGTAGGTACTATTTTCCACGAAATTTATTTAAACCCGGGACGTGAGACGACTCGCTCATGTCCTTCTGCTAACGAGAAGGTATCTTTCTTGGTATTCATCAGCCTAGTTAGGACGAGTTGCCAATCGAAGCCTACATTACTTTGAAAATATATGTATGTTCAAAGCCGAGTGCTTTTTGATTTTATCTACGTAAGAGCATGTCTATATTATGTTTTCTCTTCATATGAAATATTGTATTTAATATATTTTATGTATTATAAATACGATGTTTTAAGTCTCGTGATATAAATTGGAAACTGGAAACACTCCATCATTTTTTGAGTCGAGTTTGTAGTATAATTTTTTTTTCCAGCTTTTCTTTTCGAGTAAGAAGATTCAAAGGCTCATTTTTTAAGTCGAATTCAGAATATTCGATCGCTACGAAGTTACATCAGCTGTTTATTGTATTTTAAAATGCGTCAAAGCGTAGACCCAGCTCCGATAGTTTTTTAACCCTAAAGTTTCCAAAAAAAATGAAGAAAGTTTATAAAAGTAAAAATATTCAGTTCGAAAAAACTTTTCTTTATTTAGGTTTTCAATTTGCCGCAGATGATCACACTATCCTGCTGAACAACGATTTTAGTCATTTTTTTGCGTTTGGACACAACTAATGCAGCGTTTTGATGCAATTTCCAATAAGGCAAAAACGTTTAAGTTATTTACTGATTGTACCGTGGGATAAAGTATTTTTAATAAGGATGTTTGTTTGGCCATCGCAAAGCCCCCTTACGCTTAAGCATAAGGGCGCTTTGTAGGAGAGTGCGAAAACAGGGTGCAATACAGTTGTGATTGATGAATACTTGAAGCGAGTGGATTAGTTTGTGTATTAAGGAAATATGTTTACGAGAGGCGGAAATACTGATAACAATATTGAAAGAAGGGTGAATGTAGGAAACTCCATTACCGAAGGACTGAACGTTGTTGACGCAAAAAAATGTCTAAAGAAGCGGCGATAGCAGTCCACAATGGAGTGCTTATACCAACCCTGATGTATGGCAGTGAGGTATGCAACCGGCAGTGGAAAGATGACAGTAAACTGAATACTGTAGAAATGAGATCTCTGAAGCGAATATGTGGTAAAACCATGTACGACCGTGTTTAAAATGTGGATATCCGGAAAGAATGCAACGAGATGTAAGAGTGTGAAAAGAAAATATAACGTTAAAGTGAATGGAAAAAGAAGTTGGGGACGCCTGAGGAAGATATGGCATGATCAAGTCAATCAAATAGTTGAGTTGGGCCATGTGAAGAGTCGGAATAACAGAAGAGTATGTATGAGACGATGTGTAAATGTGAATGAATAAAAAACCGTGTGCCAAGACCGAGTTGTATGGCGGTCCGTCCTCTCTGCCTACCCCTGCGTGATGGTTAGTGAGTTTATTAGATAGCACTTTGCAGAGTTTAATTAAAAAAAAAAACGAAAACACTCTTTTAAATTTTGTAATTTTCCCTTAATTAATTAAAAACAATTCCATTTTTAATAATATAACCAACAAATTACAAATATGAACCCCAAATTTGCGATAATAATGCGTGTGGCGAAGTTCATTTATGATTGCGATATTGTGCATAATGTAATTCTTATTTATGTTGTTTAAATGTGTGTTGTGTAATTTATTTATAATAATACAGAAAACAAACAGGTTATTTGAAAAAAAAAAAATGAGAGTGATTTTTTTCTAAAATAGCTTTTCAATACTGAAACTTGGTACATTGTCGTAAATTGAATGTTTTATTTTACTTATTGAAGTGGTAATACGTTTGACGTTTTTAGAAATAATATTCCCAAGTTGATTAAAAAAACCTCCTTCCGGGAAGGACAAAGTCATCAAACAAAAAATAATAATATTTTTACAAAGAAATACAAATTTTAGAAGAGAGTACAAAAGCAAGGGGTAAAATGGAGTAAACACATCAAAAATAGAATCAAAAGAGTAGAAAATAATTAAAAAATCATAAATAGATCAGGAAAAATATTCCTTTAGCTTTTGCCAATATTTTTTATTCCCAACTGGGAGTTTTAATAAATGATTCAATGTGTGTATAATATGAAAAATGATTTATTAAATCCAAAAAAAGTTTTTAATAAAACAAGTTTTCTATTAAAAAAACTAGCAGTGCCGAATCTACCATTGGCGCAGATAAAGACGCACTTATTTATTTTAATCTATTACCCTATGTACCTAAGCGATGTACCTGACGGCCTCCGTGGTCGAGCGGTAAGAAGCTTGAATACGGCGGGCGCAAACAACTTAATAATATGTATCATAACACATTTAATTAATTTAAAATAATATAAATTATATTCGCGGCACGTTCTAGAGCGGTAGATACTCTAAGCATTACCCTGGTGAAAGATCACCATTCAGAATTGAAACGTTGCTTGAAATGGCTTTATCCGTGTTTGGTGACCAGATCTAAATATTGAGGTACTTCTCAACCTTCCTCTTCCCCATATCCTTCCCCTCCCCACTACGTTTAGCCTCACAACGTACCTTTATTGGGGATGCCATAGTCTCACTGGCTCTAGACGGTTGGGAGCATTTAAGACTCTTGGGCGGTATTCACTTTAACAAAAAAACATTATGTCCATTTATCAACGGGAAGTTAGATCTTTAGCAGTGTTTTCTAATGACCCATATCACAAACAGGGCGCATGCGGACACCAATACATATGTAATGTGTCGGCACTATTACTTGGCTAATTTATACAGCGCTATTTGTGTGTAATATCACCTCAAGGGAACCATAATGCACATTCTAGTAAAGACAGTATTTGCAAATCACAATACCTGCATCGAAACGTGAATTGTGAGTGATGTTTTCTGTTGACATAATTTGACATCATTGTCGCGGCTGCGTTAGAGTGGCTTGGATCTCCTCTCAATGAGTGATTGATGTAGGTCACCAAGCACGGCTAAAGCCATTTCAAGCAACGTTTCTATTCTGAGTGGTGGTATTTCACCAGGGCGACATTAAGAGTGATTGGTTATTATGTATTATGTTTTTTTTTTATTAATAATAATAATATTTAGATAATTTGTAAAGCGCCGTTTTTCGTGAAAAATTACCTCAAGGTAGGGCGCTGTACAAATCTTAATTTCTATTTAATATTAATTCCTAGCTTATATAAATATACAGCAACATGGCATATACCTGGCAGGTCACTTCTGGCAGGACACAATCATTTTATCATAATAACTTAAAATTTAGTTGATTTTTACGTGTATTTTAATTTTTAATTTTTAGGTCATGAGGGCATAATCATTACATTTATCTATTTTTCACAATATTTCACAGCTTTTGTTATAAAGGGTAGTTGCCATGTGTATGGTATTTTATAGGTATTGTACAAACTACCCAGTCCTGCTGGTTTAAAAACTAAAATAATAAACAAATTGATTGGATGAAGCTTTTCCAGTATATGTTTTTAAAATAATGAGGAGTTCTACAAATCGGAAACCACCAAAAAATAAATTGAAACAAATATATAAATGTATATTTTCTATATATATTTATGTTTTGCATTTGGGCCAGTACGTAGCAGATTCGGTCCTGGGCCCAAGTTGTCCAATTCGCACTTCCAAAATCGTATCAATCAATGAACCTCTGAAATGATTGATCACTTAATGGCTTCTCGTTTCAATGTAACGTGGCTATGCCGTTTATACGTAATTACAGACCATTGTCGCCGGATAGCACCAACACAATGTTCATTACTAAACCTAAGTGCCCGCCGCTGCACGGGAATCATGTGGAATAGTGTTTTAATAGCTTTATATATTATTAAACTTGCACGCCATTACAAAAGTATGAAAGATTTACGATAATTCACCTTCTTAATACATAATTTAACTGGCCTTTTGAAATTCGTTATAAACCTTCCACGAGCCTAACACAAAGAAAAAATCTAATTAAAATTTATTTGTTATTATTTTAATTTTTTTTTCACGTTAACACCACGCAAGAGTCTCAACTGGCCGGTGCCAGTTAGACTATGGTATACCCATTTGAGATATATGTTGTGAAGTGTTAAATTGATGCCTTCTACGGCCTCCTTGGTCGGGTGATTAAGACGCAGACGGTTCAAATCTCGGCACGCGCAGATAATTTATATTTTACTAGTATGTGTTATTCCATATTTAATACAAATAAAAAATATATTGTATATTTGTGGCACATTTCAGAGTGGTGGATATGTTATGGATTCTTTTGTACCAAAACACTTTTAGCACCTTATTTGTATTTATTTCATAGTATGAAGTTTTACAGGGTAATCATCTACACCAGAAGCGTGGTGTTACTCTAACTGATATTGACTGTGTGAGACTAACCGAATCTTCATAATAAACTGGATGATAACAAATGTCTGTGGATAATAGATGCTCAGCCAAATAGGTTCGAAGTGTTATCGCTGTATGGGTAGGTACATAACAGATAATCTAAACATCATTCTGGTAAAGACCACCACTCAGAATCGAAACGTTCCTTAAAATGGCTTTAGTCACGTTTAGTGACCAGATCTGAATATCCAGGTACTTCACATCCTTCTTCTTCTCCACCCTCCCCCCCACTACATCACAACAAATCCCAATTGGCGATACCATAGTCCCACTGGCTTCAGACGGTTGGGAGCAGTTGAGACTCTAGTGCGGAATTCAATATACAAAATAATAAAATAATTAAAAATGGTGGGGAATAGAAGGAGATGGGAAAGAGGAAGGTGGAAAGTACCTGGCTATTCAGTTTTGTCATCATACACGGCTAAAGCCATTTCGTGCAACATTTCGTTTTTGGATGGTTGGTTTTTCACTAAGGCGATACTGAGAGTATCTATCACTCTGGGTGTAATTTACCCCTTATCTTGGTAGGCTAAAAATATAATAAAAGGATAAAGGTAAGATAAAAAGCCAAAGGTTTCAGCAATTGACAAGACGATAAAGAAGAGATTTTCTAAGGTGTTGTCATTACTAAAAATGATAACATATTGTTTAATTTAAAAAAAAAGATGGCAAAATTTGTGTAACATAATATATAAGTTATTCAGACGAAATAAGGGTTAATACTTGAACTAAGAATATATATAAAAAGAGAGCTAAATATTTTTACCCAAACTATACAAATTTACGATAAATCACTTTCTCTGGATTTTTACGTCGTAAATCGTGAGAGAAAAAGAGACAAGACAAGTTCTCACACCATATGGCTCCGGTATTAGGCATGTTAGCATATTCTCCGGCGACTCCACCCACTACGTTTTGTTATGCGACATAACAGGACAGAACTCAACGGTTTTTAGGTTATATCCTACATAATATCACATAATGTCACATAATATCGCACCGCTTTTAGGTGTGCAAGCATGTTTTCCGTCTCCCTCGTCTCCGGCGTTTCCGCCCACTACGTTTTGTTATGCGACATCAACTCAACTCTTTTTGAGGTTATATCCTATATTTTTGTTGATAATAATACTGTAAAGAAGTGGTTATACAAATAAACGAAACATTATGGCAATTTGTAGCACAAAAGCGGACTGAAAATGATATCCCTTCAAGTATGTTTTATAATGAAACTCATGCCACAAACGGACTTGACATAGCTAACCTCTTTGCCAAACACTTCTCCTCTGTTTATTCTAATATATCGTGCACCACCCCTTCATACAACTATACAGAAAATGTTGACTTGAATAATTGCCAAATCTCACTTTTAGATGTATTTAATTCGTTAAAAAATCTATCTAGTAAGAATAGCACTGGCCCTGATGGAATTCCTGAAATTGTATTGAATGAATGTAAATACATCTTATCTAAGCCACTTTCTATCTTATTTAACCTATCACTTTCATCTGGCTCATTTCCTGACTCATGGAAAATTTCATATATTAGGCCTATTTTTAAGTCTGGTAACAAGTCCAACATTGAAAACTACAGACCAATTTCGATTATATCCCACATTCCAAAAATATTTGAGTCCATCATTACAAAAGAAAATTACCCCCCGTATTTAAAAATGTTCTGATTGAGGAACAGCATGGATTTAGATCTGCTAAGTCTACCACAACAAATTTACTTTCCTTCACTAATACCATTGTTAACGCTCTGGAAGTTAACTCTCAGGCAGATGTTCTCTACACTGATTTTTTCTAAAGCCTTTGATAAAGTTAATCACTCAATTCTTATCGCCAAACTTCATGCTATCGGTATTAGAAATCCTTTATTATCTTTCTTCAAATCTTATTTAAATGATAGACAACAAAGAGTCAAAATTAATAACTTTGAATCTATTAATATTAAAGTAACGTCTGGAGTACCCCAAGGTGCCCATCTAGCTCCTCTCCTTTTTTAACATATTTATTAACGACATTGCTAAAGTATTTTCTTCCTCGCGTTTTTGGCTTTTTGCAGATGACAATAAGATCCTTAAAATAATAAAATCTTTTCATGACTGTATTCTTCTCCAAAGTGATATTGATTCATTTAATGAATGGTGTGAAACTAACTGCCTAAAATTAAACATTGAGAAATGTAAAATTATGTCATTTCATAGAACTCATAAACCGATCCTCTTCAATTATAAATTAAATAGTGTCTCCTTATCTACCGTCAGATCTATAAAAGATCTTGGTGTCACTATAGACTATAATCTTTCTTTTCGTGATCACATTAATAATGTAGTTAATAAATCATTAAAACTTCTTGGCTTCATCAATAGAATTGCATGTGACTTTAAGAATATAAAGACTCTAAAAACCCTTTACTGCTCATTAGTTCGCCCTCATTTAGAATATGCTAGTGTAATTTGGTCCCCTTTCTATACCGTTCATATTCATCATATTGAATCCGTACAACATCGCTTCTTACGCGGTATTGCATGGAGATTGGGGGCGAGAAAGAGGCGATTATTCATATGATGAAATTGAACAATTATTGAAAATGTCTTCATTAGAAAAGCGCAGGAAAGACTTCGATTTAATTTTCATTTACAAAATTATTAATTGTTTTATTGACTCACCTTCTCTGTTGCAACTTATCCAGTTCAACATTCCTTGCCGTAGACTCAGAAACAATGAATTGCTGTTCCTCAATCATCACAATACTAATTACGGGTATAATTCTCCAATGTCCAGAATGTCAAGACTTGTTAACTCAAGCCATGGTCTTGAAATTTTTGGTAGCAGTCTAAATGATTTTCGTCATTCTTTACGACTCTACCAAAACTTTGACTAAGACCATGGCTTGAATGTTCTCTCTTATGTTTATTTTGCCTTATTTTTGTCATCGCTTCATTTATCTCAATTTATATGCTATTTCTTCTCTGTTACTCTTTTTTATATTTCGTGTTTTATATGTATTTTTGTAATTGGACTTTAGTCCGTTAATTTATAAATAAATAAATAAATAAATAAATTATGTCGACATGTGCTATGAATAGATGTATGTTATGACTGTCCATGAAAACCCTAGCTGCGCCCGCGTCAGGAAAAAAATCAACAATTCTAACTACACTGTTTCGCAAAGCTATCCCTCCTGTATATTATTGCTCTGAGGGTTAAAAGGTGGTTGTTTTTCTGATCCTGTTTTTCGACGTATGCTTATGAAAGCACGATGCTGATCATATCATATAAATACATGATATTATATTGATCTATTATTCTGATACTAACTCAAACAAGGGAAAGACCATCTGGATAGGGTTATCAGAATGATTGATAGAAAGACAATCATCATTCATCTTTTAATTCTTATTCAGCCTGGACTCCGTAGTAATAAAAGTGCGTAGTGACTCCACAATCATCAATCAAACCTCTACAGATATTTTAGTTTCATCTTTTTCAACAAAAAAATCTGAACCAACACCGAAATTTTTTATTTTTTTTAAAAGAAAGACAAACATTCCCGGGTTACGAATAACCCGACAATATTTGAAAAACTCCTACTGCCATCATAAGAAGCGGAAGATGTTGCTTGTGCAATGATGGAGGACTTAGCCAGCAGAGGAATTGAACGCACGACGCCCGGGTGGGAATCCGACGCGTTGTCCACTCAGCTACCGACCGGTATTATATATACCAATGTGTTTATTTGTCGGTATAGCACAATAGTATAATTTCATACCAATAATATACAGGAGGGAGCGCTTCTGTAGTCAGTATTGATGATGTTTGCCTGACTCGGGCGTGGCTAGGACTAGAGCTAGGGTATTAATACATCCATTATTATTTTTAAGTAAATTAACTCTTTCTGAGTAAATATAAGAACGTCAAAAAGTAGTATTTGCCTGATAAAACACATGATTTCCTATAATTCAACCGGTTAGTAGCTGGGTGGACAAATGTGTCGGGTTCCCACCAAGGCGTCGTGGGTTCAATTCCTCTATTAGCTATGTACCACAACTTACCACCCCAACTAAGGATACCATAGTCCCACTGGATCCAGACGGTTGGGATTCTTGTGCGCTATGTACCTTGAAGTAAAAATATATGGAGAGAGAGCTAATTCTTTTTACCCAACCTCAACAGATTTGGGATAAATCACTTTCTTAGGGTTTTAATGTCGCACACCATGAGAAAGAAAGAGACAACAAATTTTCCCGAATTATTACACCGCTTTAAAGTATTGTTAGAATGTTCTTCGTGTCCCGCGTCTCCGTTGACTCCGCCCACACGTTATGATACGCGAAATAAATTGACATAACTCAACGGTTTATTAGGTTACATGTTATATTTTTTTTAATGAAAAGTGGTATACGAATAAACCAAAATAATATGTCGACATGTGCTATGAATGGCTGTATAAATAACCTAGCCCTAGTATTAGCCACGCCCAGGTCTAACCGAGTCCGGCAAACCTCGTAAAAACTGACTACAGCTCTCTCTTTTTTTTAAATTTTTATATGAATACCGCACAAGAGTCTCAACTGCTCTCAACCGTCTAGAGCCAGTGAGACTATGGCATCCCCAAATAGGGTATGTTGTGAGGCTGAAGGTACTGGGGAGGGAAGGAGATTGGGAAGAGGAAGGTTGGGAAATACCTGGCTATTCAGATCTGGTCACCAAACACGGCTAAAACCATTTCAACCAACGTTTAATTCTGAATGGTGGTCTTTCACCAGGGCGATACTGAGAGTATCTACCACTCTACAGCGCCCTCTCTTGTATATTATTGCTCTGAGGTATTAACCATAAAAAATACCTGATTTTAGTTTCCATGCCTCCTCGGGGCACGAAAATTTCTAGCTACGCCACTGTGCAATTTGAAGAATGCCTATATATTCGTGAAAAAATGATTTTGTTCCTATTTCGTACTGTTAGCCGTTTCGCTCGTATACCATCTTTATGCGGTATGCAAATTTAACATCTGCTTCGGGAGATATTCAGTACTGGAATTTGCCGATACGATATTCGCTTCATATTCATAAATCTCCAGAGTCCCCGCGGTACACGTGCGTAATATGTAAAAGTATGATCTTACGATCAAACACGCAATACGTTACCCGGGCCTACATAATAATTTTCAATTTTTGAATTTTCTCGCATTTGTCGCTTACCGATTTCTTGAAATAGCTCATGGTCGAAGAGGTTAACAGCTATCTCAATTATTTCTAGTTTTTTAAATGTTGATTCGTGGTGGACTCCATATTAATAATACCATTTTTTAACTTTATTCCACTATAAAATACATAAACCAAACAGAAACGGGAAAACCAAAGAATAAATTCAAAAGTAGCCAAAGCTAACAACTGTAGATATTTTATAATTTAAAAAAATGCCACAAACGCATCTTACGCATCCCATGTAACCCGTCTCCCAGAAGATAATAAAACTACGCGAATGTATTTTTTAATGTTATTGTAAAGCCGCCTCTGTCAACAATAAAACAAAACCCAAAGTTACAGATGTTGACTATGAGACTCAATAAGCGTCCATTTAGGACACTAATAGTATATATGCCATAGATATACTTCAAATTGTACCAGTCTGAAGATGTTCGTTGTAAGGTGAAACCGGTCAGGTCTTAAATAAAAAAATAGTGGAATAAAGTTCCCTCCCTAAGCACGAGAATTTTCTCAATTAGGGAGGTAATTATCATTGACTAGAAACTAGACATTGTTTATAAACTGAATTAATATTATGCCTACTGTTCGTATTATGTAAAAATGTTTATTTTTGTAATTGATTTTTAAAATAAAATAAAATAAAAATCTATCTCTATCATAGAAAAGAAAATATGTTTTAAGAAGCAACTATAAAACTCTTGTATAGTGAGTTTTAGTATTACGAAAAGTGTGTAGTACTATAAGTTCTAGATACGAGTATGTATATATAATGTTCCTTCTTTGGAGTTTCTCAAATAAAATACCTGAGTATTCTATTTGATGTAAAATTAACCTTTATCCCTCACATCAACGAGGTAACAAATAAGGCAATGAAATGCTTGGGATTTGTTTTATGAGCGGTAAAAGACTTTACGACGGCCTCCATAGTCGAGTAGTAAGACGCTCGACTACGAACCCATAGATCGCAGGTTCAAACCCGGCGTGCTTCAATAAATTTTATATAATTAAAATGTGTCATAACACATTTAATTCATATAAAATAATAAAAAGTATATTTGCGGCACGTTCCAGAGTGGTAGATACTAGAAGTATCGCCCTGGTATAATACCACCATTCAGAATGAAAACGTTGCTTGACATTTCATGCTACAACCGTGTTTGGTGACCAGATTTCTTTACTCACCCTACTACCTTCAGCCTCACAACATACCCCAATTGAGGATGCCATGGTCACGCTAGCTCTAGACGGTTGGGAGCAGTTTTATTTATTTGTACTGGGTTTTAACAGATGTTCTCACTTACGAGAAAACATTTAGTTTTAAAAACCCAGTAAGTGTACAATCATTGTTAAATAAATTACAAATAGAAATGATACATGAAATATAAAAATTACAAAAACTCAATCAATTATAAATAATACAAACAAAAGAAGACAAACATAGATATGCAAAAAATAAACACAGTGTAAATATAGGGTATAGCGTTTATCAAATAAATAATATATGAATTTAAAATAAAAGTAACTTTGTTTTGACACCACTTTATTAGATACATATACCAACCGGTTTCGGCTCTACCTGAACCTTCTCAGAGTTAAACAAATATGTATTAAATTAAAACAGAATTATAATGCTTGGGGAAAACATAAAATGGTCCCATCAACATAGGTGGGGGTTAAGTACAGGATAGGTGGTAGGAGTGGGGGTAGGGGGGTGGAAGGGGAACAAAATTGGGCTGCTGGATAAATCTAGTTGCTTATTAAGTAAGTTACTTTTATATATTCTTAGGGTTTTTTTTTTCAAGGGCTTCTAAATTATTTAGGCGTAGACCAATCCCATTTCTATGACACATTTCAGGTAGAGCCGAAACCGGTTGGTATATGAATCTAATAAAATGGTGTCAAAACAAAGTTAATTTTATTTAAAATTTAATTATGTCTTACCACAAAGTGAGTGCTTCATGTCAAAGTTTAAATAATATATGTATTTAATTAGTTTATAAGAATAATAGATTTCGAAAAAATCCTGAGCGAAGACGGGAAGTTTCAGTTACAAATTTAAAAGTTTTCACTCGAACGGTCGTACGTACTCACAAAGAAAATTATTCATTGTTTATATGCTAAATGGCTAATGAGTAAGGACCGTAAGAAAATTGAAGACCTCCTAAAATAGCACTTGAAACTCTTCACTCATTCCATGACAAACTAGAGCAGCTTTATAAAATGCCCGACCCTAAAAAATTACATTAATATATAAATATTGCTTCATATTTATATTATAATTCTTTTAACTCCACTATTATTATGTACTAGTTTAAAATTTGCATTTTTATCTTTTTTTAGGTAATGTATTCACTATCAATAGTTGTATGATTGTTACGATGTAAAATGTACGTATATTTGTATCGTTTCCACTGCTATTAATTATATGATTAAGTGCGCTGCAAATACATCTACTGTCAATGTATCTTATATGGAAAATTAATGTATCAAGAGAGTTTTACGGTCAGTGTATGTTGTATCACCTAGCACTGTGTAACAAATATCGACATAATTTATATTAATAATAAAACAATACTTTGTTTTAAAACCACAAATTTTATCATGATGAAGGCCAACCGGTTTCGCTCTGATCAAGCTTCGTCAGTCACATATAATAACTAAAAAAAACAGAGTTAACAGGAATAATATATAGGTACAAAAATAATGATAGAGTGAGACAGTATATAATACAAAGAAGGAATAGAGAGAGCATATATTAGAGGGAGGCAACAATTGAAAGTACTAAATATATATTACAAAGAATTGGTAAATAAACAAGGGTACATAATAAAAGATAAAGATGTGATGTTAGGGGCAGACAAAGATCCTATGTTAAATTTATAAATGAAAGGGACATACTACATTTTTATTGGAAAAGAAGCTGCTTGGATACGTAATAATAATTAAATGGGTTAGTTAGGGTATAAAACAGAGTGATTCGTAGCGTCAAATGAGGGTGAAGTTGAAACTTGATGGGATAAAGGTGGATGGTTTTAAAACAAAGTATTCTTTTATTATTAATATAATGTCTAACCACCATTTGATTACTACTCACGAAAAAAGAATAATTTTATATTATTCTACTTGCATTCACTGTCACCTACCTCAGAACAGGTTCTAATGACCTAGTGAGGTAGGTAATGTAAAAAAATAATGTAAGAAACAAAAAGTTAATAAAAAAAATAAATATATCATCGTATTTTGAATGCTGTTTTATTTGTTGGAAAACCGTGCATTTACCAAAAGGCTGAGTTTTTGTCTAATGATATTATTTTCCATCGGGAGGCGAACCATCCCAACGTTCAATTTCACGGAAGCGTTCGTCAATTTTTTTTTTGTTCGAGTTCATTTTTTACGATTTCAGACTCCGACTGCGGCACATTTTGCTTTTTCAATTTCCGGGAAAGTTTTAGTAACAGATATGAATTCAAACGTTGCTGTATTTTGTTTGTTTAGAATGCAAATTTCGTCTGATCAATTTAACCAAGGCTGGGAGTTCTCTCGATTTCGGGCGATGCATCTGAATTTTGAATCGAATAAATATTGAATGTTTGTGCTCTGTTACAAACTGATATTTTGATTATATATCGTGTTATTTTATGAAGATCAAACGAGTTTATGATGGAAACAGGCTTTTTGAAAGATCGACAATGAGCAATGACAATGTAGGCAATGTTGCCCAGCGTATGCTGATGGTGGGGTGCTGATTTCTAACAATGTAGAAGATCTAGAGTCTCTCGTGTTTGGAATGAAACAAGCACGTATGCAGAATGAGTTAATGATAAATATAAGTAAGTCAAACAGCATGGTGTTTGAAAGAGAGAGTACGAGAACAACGTGCAATGTAGTTGTGAATGATGAATACTTTGAGCAAGTGGATGAATTTTTGTATTTGAGAAGTATGTTTACGAGAGATGGGAAGAATGATAAGGATATTGAAAAAAGAGTGAATGCAGGAAACTCCATTAATGGAGGACTGTTGGCGCAAATAAAATAAAATAAACGAAACTAGCAGTCTACAATGCAGTGCTTATACCAACCCTGATGTATGGCAGTGAGGCATAGATGACAGTAGACTGAATGCTGTGGAAATATGATGTGTGACTGTGTTTATAATGTGGGTATCCGGAAAAAATGCAACGCTGATGTAAGCGTAATAAAAGGATTAAAATAGGAACGCTAAGATGAAGAGTAAATGTACGAAGCAAAGAGTGTAATGAGAAGATATATGACGGGAAAGTAAATGGTAGAAGAAGTCAGGGATGCCCGAGGATAACATTGCGCGATAGAATGAATTAAGTACTTGAGTCCGTCCATGTCAAGAGTCAGAAAAACAGAAAATTATGTGCGAGACGATGTATGCATGGGAATGAAGCAAGGAGTGTGTGCCAAAATAGAGTAGTACGGCGGTCTATCCTCTCTGTATTATGAATAGTACCTGTATAGAGTTAAGGTAGTTTTGTGTTAATTGCTACATCAGGGGAGGAAATTTGAAAAAAAAAAATATTTGTTTCATTTTATTTCTACACACTTCTTGTTTGCTCTTGTGTACTTAAAGTGTATTTCTTGAAATCATTTCTGGAGATAGATAAAGATTCACAGATAACGAACAACCCGACAATATTTTCAAAATTTTCACTACAGTCATAATAAGATGGATGACTTAGCTAGCAGAGGAATTGAACCCACGAAGCCTTGGTGAGAACCTGACTCATTTGTTCATTAGCTACTAACCGGTTGGATTATAAGAAATCATGTGTTTTATTCTTAGAGTATATAGAGGAGTACCTATCCAAGGCAGTGTAGTCAGTTTTTGATGATTTTTGCCGGACTCGGTAGATCTGGGCGTGGCTAAGACTAGGGCTGGGGTATTTATACATCCACTAGTTTAGTCTCAATACACACGTCAAAAGGGACATAGTGAGTTGATCGTGAAGTAGCGTAATCCGAATAAAAATTCAAACTTTTTTACGTGTGAGCGAAAATTACCAGTATTGTTTTTGCATACATTAGCGCCCCACAAGAATCGTGTACAGAAGACGGCTTAGCGTATTAATGCTATCAGATTCATATCACATGTCAACATAATGTTTTTTTTTATTCATATGGCCACTTTTCCACAGTATTGTTTTCAACAAAAATATAGTTTATAACCCAAAAAACTGTTTAGTTTTGTCCAGTTTAGTCGCAAATCAAAATATGTGGGCGGAGTCCCCGGAGACGCGGGAGAGTAAGATCATCCTTACAGTACATAAAAGCGGTGTGTTATTTTTGCTGTATCTTTCTCTCTCACGGTGAACGACGTAAAAACCCGGAGAAAGTGATTTATCTCAAGTTTGTATAGGTTGGGTAAAAAGAATTATCTTTCTCTCCATACATTGGTACTCCAAGGTTTTATCAGAAAAACACTGCTTTATGAAGTACTCATATTTATTCAGGTGGAAATTAAAGATGTCTACATCAATAGGGCATTATTGATATTATTATTACATTTTTTTGTTTGTATTTCGTTTTTCATTGAACGGGTTGTTGATTGGGGTATGTTGTGAAATTGGAAGTAGTGGGGAGGGAAAATAGATGGAGAAGAGGAAGGTTGAGAAGCACCTGGCTATTTATTCTAGTCGCCAAATACGTCTAAAGCTATCTCAAGCCACGTTTCGATTCTGAATGGTGGTCTTTCACCAGGGCGATACTTACAATATCGACCACTCCGGAACGTGCCACAAATATACCACGTTTTATTTCATATTAATTGAATGCGAGATAATAGACCTTAATTCAATAAAATTCGTGATCTGTGGATTCGTAGTCGAGAATCTTAACCACTCGACCACGGAGACCTTCGATTGAATAAATTTGGTTGTTCTGGGCTTTGAATATTATCGGAACAATTTTCAATAAGAATTTAACATATATTTTTTATGTCTTCGTCTACTCAGTGACAACACTACAAAGTTAAATCGTACGAATGATTGTACAAAAATTATGTGAAGTATGTATGAAATAAATTGTTTACTGCATAATATATACTTTATAAAAGAATTTGTTTGCTTACGGCGTTGAATCGTGTACGTGTCGTTTTTACGTCTTACATCATGAGAAAGAAAGGGACAACAACATTTTTACGAATTATCCCACCGCTTTAAAGTATTGTTAGAATGTTTTTCATGTCCCGCGTCTCCGTTGACTCCGCCTACACGTTGTGATACGCGAAATAAATTGACATAACTTAACAATTTATTAGATTACATAAAACTGTAAAAAAGTGGTTATACGAATAAACAAAAATATTAAGTCGACATGTGCTATGATTGGATGTATAAATACCTTAGCTCTAGTCCTAGCAGGGTCCGGTAAACCTTATAAAAACTCACTACAACTCTCTATACAGCGCTCTTTCTTGTATATTATTGCTCTGAGGTATAGTATTTTTTTTTTTCATTTGTGTACTCGTACATACAAACATTTTTATGTCGAGGCAAAGGTTTTCAAATGTTCCCAGTAATGCCAGAGGGGAGGTCACACGGGTGGTTGTTAGACTGAAAGGTTGTAGGGGTGTGTGAGGGGGAGGTCCCACCCGGAGCAACCCGTTCACGGCGGATGCGGAAGATCTTACAGGCGACATCCCATCGTCATGTGATGTCATGTGACTTCGCTTTGTAAATTTATTATGTTGAAAATATTAAAATTAAGCTACAACCCTGCAGAGAGAATACTGTAGAGCAAACTGTATTAAGAGGACACACTACCCTAGAAATAAATCGGTGAGGAGCTCAGAGCAATAATATACCAGGAGGGATAGCTCGTGTAGTCAGGATTGCTATTTTTTCCTGACTCGTGCGTGGCTAGGGTGTTCATGGACATACTTTTTTTACATCCATTCATAGCACGTGTCGACATAATGTTTTGTTTATTTGTATAACTACCTTTTTACAGTATTGCTAACAACAAAAACACTTCAAGAAAAATATAGAATATAACCTCAAAAACCGTTGAGTTATGTAGCATAACAAAACGTAGTAAAAAGTGGTGCGATATTATGTTAAAAGTTGACTTGTCTCTTTCTCTCTCACGGTTTACAACGTAAAAACCCGAAGAAAGTGATTTATCATAAATTTGTATAAGTTGGGTAAAAATATTTAGCTCTCTCTCCATTTATATTCTTACTCTAAGGTAAGGAGTGTTCTTATAAAAAAAACATCGGCAAATACCTAGACTAAGGACAAATTCCTTTGCATTATTTCATGTTTAATCGTAGGTACATGTTATATAAAATTGCCGAAATATTCAATAACCCTTTTTCTATATATAGAAGAAGTCAAAATGTAAAAAAATAAGATTTCAAGATTCCTTAAATTAATTCACCCTAACTTTAGGCACAGCTTACACGTCTGTACGAAAGCGTGCCTGTGTGTATCATGTCAACAATTTTGAAAGTTATGTGAAATATTACTGTTTATTTGGTAAAAGAAACAATTTGACGATACTCCTCTCTCATTTCACAATCAACATTTTCCTACTATAATAATGGCAGTAAGATTTATTCAAACATTGTCAGATTATTCGTAACCCGAGAATGTTTGCTTTTCTTAAGAAACAAATAAAAATGTTTCAGTCGAGAAATAACTGAATTAATCAAAATATCTAAACATATGTTTTAAGCGCCTTTGAGATGTACGACATTGGAAGAGATTTTTAAATTTTCTAAGTGAATACCGCACAAGAGTGCGAGCTGTTCCCAACTGTCTGAAGCCAACGGTACTATGGAGAAAGAGGAAGGTTGAGAAGTACCTGGCTATTCATCTCTAGTCACCAAGCACGGCTAGAGTCACTTCAAGCAAATGGTGGTCTTTCACCAGGGCGACACTTGGAGTATCTAACTTCGTATTACTAATAATAAGTAATTAACGATAGTTTATTTTATTGAACAAGCTATTATTATTATAAACCTGTTAGTTTCTACCTAACAAAGAGTAATTATTTCATCAACATCACTAAAGTTAAACTATTGATAAAACATATTATTTAACTTGCTTCATCGCATTCATGGCGATAAAAAAATAAATAAAAAAAATACATAAATAAAAAAAATAAATAATTAAATAAATAAATAAAATAAAAATAAATAAAAAAATAAATAAAAATTTAAGTTATTATGATATGGTGATTGTGTCCTGCCAGAAGTGACCTGCCAGGTAAGTATGTTGCTGAATATTTATATAAACTAAGAATTAACATTAAGTAGAAATTAAGATTTGTACGAGTACAGCGCCCTTGAGGTGATTTTTCACAAAAACGGTGCTGTACAAATTATCCAAATATTATTATTATTATTTAAAATCCAACTTCTGAAAGTAGTTGAAGATATAATACCCATCGTAGAGACGTTTTTATCCAAGAAAGAAATATCTAATGATTAAGTTTGATGACGGCCTCCGTGGTCGAGTGATCAGACGCTCGACTACAAATCCAGAGGTCGCGGGTTCAAACTCGGCGTGCGCAAATATTTTTTAGTTAATTCATGTGTCATCACACATTCTATGTGCGAAAAAAAGAACGGAATGAGTTTAAAAAAACAAGTTTTGAGTTAAGTATGCAGAATTGTTCTATATCTAGCAAGTTTCGCTTTCCAATCTCTCTTTCCTTCCACCCTTTTATTTGATAAAACATTTCCCACAGCTGGGATGCCATAGATCAACTGGCACAATAAAGTTGAGGCTTTGTGAACTTCCGTTTTAACCCAGACCCTAATTGAAATGTTAACGCGTTTAAGTTGTATTTGCACTAGAGCCCAAATGAAGCAAGCATCAAATGTACAACAACGTTTATAAAAATATAAGTGAATACAGGTATATCATTCCACACCATCTCCCCCCGGCTTTGAATATAATGCACAAAGTACGAAAAACTAATCGATTTTTAGATCGCATGGAATTATAATATTATTTTAATTTAGACGTGAAGGATTATCTATTCACAAACGCGTTTTTAACTAAAAAGAAGAAGCTCCATAAAAAGCTTTGTTCAAGCGGATAAGCTTTTTAATTAGAATTGCTAATTTTCCAGATGTGGGAAAGATGCGCTTTTGCATTTCGCAATGTTTCTATGTTACATTTTTTTGCAGGTACTGTAAATTCAGATTATTTATATCGAAATGACAACCAGTGATTATTTTTTTATAACATTTTTACCGCCTGTTTAAAATCCAGAGTTCGAATCCCGGCTGCACATATTCTCTTTGAAATCCTTTTTACTTTTTGTGTGTTTTTTTTCTATTTTATTATGCTTGAAAGTTATTAAAATTGCTAAGGTAAGAAGGGTGAATGCAGGAAACTCCATTAATGGAGGACTGAACGCTATTGGGGCAAATAAGAAATTGTCCAAAAAAGCAAAGCTAGCAGTCCACAATGGAGTGCTTATACCAACCCTGATGTATGGCAGTGAGGCATGGAACTGGCAGAGGAAGGATGAAAGTAGACTGAATGCTGTGGAAATGAGAAATTTGAGACGGATGTGCGGTAAAACCATGTATGACCGTATTACAAATGTGGATATCCGGAAAGAATGCAAGGCTGATATGAGCGTAATGGATAGGATCAAGAAAGGGACGCTTAGATGGTTTGGGCATGTAGAGCGAATGAACAAAGAAAGGAGTGTGAAAAGAATATATGATGCGAAAGTGAATGGAAGAAGAAGTCGAGGACGCCCGAGAAAGACATGGCACGATCAAGTAAATCAAATACTTGAATCGGGTCATGTGAAGAGTCAGAATAACAGAAGAGTATGTATGAGATGATGTATGAATGTGAATGAAGCAAGAAGTGTGTGCCAAGACAGAGTTGTATGGCGGTCCGTCCTCTCTGCCTACCCCTGCGGGGAAACGGCGTGATGGTTAGTTAGTTAGTTAAGGTATTTACATCATAATGAAACACCAAGCTTTAAAGGCATATTTAAATAAGAATTAACATATTGAAATTTTATGCTTTATTGTGATATTAATTATTGAAACAGCAGTAAGACAATCAGACAATCGAAAGATTAGGTTCTGACCAATACTAGAACTCGGAACCTCTACTCTACCAGGAAGCAACGCCTCTGCTTTCATTTTTATTTATCCCATATCTATTTAAAGCCCGTATTTCTTTTCTTAATTTTTGTTTTTGTGCCCTAATAATATTAAATTAAGACCGCCTCCATGGTCGAGTAGTAAGACGCTCGACTACGAATCTACCGGTCGCGGGCTCAAACCCGGCGTGCGCAAATGACTATTATTTCATTTATTTGTGTCAGAACACATTTAACTCATATAAAAAAATATATAAAGTATATTTGCGGCACGTTTTAGGGTGGTAGATACTTTAAGTATCGCCCTCCGATCGGTCTACAAATATGGTATCGGTCACCAAACACGGCTAAAGCTATTTCAACCAACGTTTCCATTCTGAATGGTGATCTTTCACCAGGGCGATACTTAGAGTATCTACCATTAAAAACTAGTGGATTATCTACCATTGAAAGGGTTATTGGCACAGAAATTTTATCAAAATTATTATTTAAAAAAAAAACACACAGGAAATTGCAAAATAATTAAATTGTACTGTTCTAAAACGGGAAAATCTTTCAAGTTGTGGAAACAAAATAATTCTTATAAATCAACACGTGTAACGCTTTTTTATTTAAATAAACCAATAAGGCAAACCTCTTGGTTATATTTGATTTTATTGATTGAAGGGTTCGTTTTTCTGCCAGCATTTTTTTGTTCACTCGATAGCATTACATTATTTAACATTCACATAAACATTTTTGTTGTTTATGACACATCGTTGCGAAAAATTATCTAATTGTTCGCATTTACAGTAGTTTCTGATACTTTTGTAATCAGGCTGTAAAGTACCTACCAAAATATTAGCTACAGTGAAACTTTAATACCGTTTGGTTTTTGTATTTTAATTTTCTTTACCTGCCCTCTTACTGTATGCCATATCTATCGACTATCGTAAATCTTTAATTTCATAGATTTAATTTTTTATAACCTTATATATATATATATATATATATATATATACTATGGTAACACACAGGATAGATACGTCACGTAGCCAGTGTATTTGGTTTCTTAGAAGAGGCAATCTGCCTAGCTAGCGCTACGAACTAATATCTACCGAACAAAACATAGTATCACTTTCACATATTTTAAAATATCCTCATAGTATTAATACGCTAAGCCGTCTTCTGTACATGTTACGTTCGATCGCAGCGTGGGGCGATAATGTGCGCAAATAAATGTAGCCTAATACGACACTATATAATAAGTATTAATGGTAATTTTCGCTTTACGTAAAAAAGTCTAAAATTTTATTCCAACTACGCTACATCACGATTTACTCACTACATCCCTTTTGACAAGTGTGTCAAAAGGGATATAGTGAGTTAATATTTATAATATATTTTATTTTCTTTAAAAATGTTTGTCACCATGTAAAAATAAATAAATAAATAAATAAAGAACGAAATATGAGTAGGAACACAGGAAAAAACTAAAACACTTTGGTTTTGGAGTGAAATTATTTAGGGGAGGGTGTTTTTAGTATGACCGATAAATTCCAAAGAGTAATTATCCAAATCCAAGTTCTCAATCGAGTTAGAAAGTCCTACCCGCCCGTCCGGTCCTTTATTAATTAATGCGATAAGTTCAGGCAGCACTAATTATATTATTGGCTAATAAAGTCCTCGATCCCGAGAGACGGGATTATGCCCTGTAACCATACCTATAATAAGAGCGAAAATCAGGTGAACAGGTTATAATATAAGCTAAAGCAGAGGAATGTGGGGCAAGAGTGACCCTTAAGAAAGCATTGATAGCTAAATTTGTCGTTTCTAAGAAATGCGTATTTACAAGTATGTACAATGTTGTTGATAAAGCGTCTATTTTAGAATAGGCATTGTCTAACTTTAGTACTTATTCGAACCCTCCTTAAGGACAAGTAGCAAAAGATAAAAAAGGAGCAGCCTACGTCAGTGACGTATGAAAAAATTTAGATAAACATGGCTGAATTAGAATTTTTATTTTTATTATTATTTCAAAAGTTACATAATATACATAAAAATTAAATCCAGTTAAACTGCTATATTTGTACAGGTTCTTACAATTAACAATAAAAGGATGGGTGAATATATTACATCATAAAAAAAATAAGCGCAAAATTAAAAATAATAAAGACACAATAAAAATACAATGAACTTTGTTGCAAATAAATAAAATAGAGTAAAAATACATAAAAGACATGGCATGATCAAGTTAATCAAATATTTGAGGCCACACTCGGGCCACGTCAAGAGTCAGAATTACAGAAGAGTACACTCGTATGAGAGGACGTAGGAATTTGATGAAGTATTTGATGTTATGTCTTCCTTAGGCGTCCTTGGGTTCGTCTACCATTTACTTTTGCGTCATATATTCTCCTGGCACTCGTTCCTCCATTCATCTGCTCACATGACTAAAACATATAGGCGCCCTTTTCTCCATTCTATTCATTAAGCTTACATCAACCTTGCATTCTTTTCCGATCTCCACATTTGTAACACGACCATACATGGTTTAGCACTCAGGGATCTCATTTCTACAGCATTCAGTCTACTTTAATCCTTCTTCTGCTAGTTCCATGCCTCATTACATGCATTACATGCATCAGGGTTGGTACAAGCACCCCATTGTGGACCAGTGGCGGCTCGAGTTTTTAGTGTGTTAGAGTGGTAAGATTGAAAAAAAACGTCATCATTGATGTTGTTGTAGCCGAAAACTTTTTTTTTTTTTCGAAATTTCAACTTTTTGTATGAAGATTTTTCAGAATTCCGTGCAGTGCACCACCAAAACTGAAAATCCTGAAAATCTTCATACAAAAAATAAAAAGTTGAAAAAAAATAAAAATCATTTTCGGCTACAACAACACTAACAATGTCGTATTTTTCAATCTTAGCACTCTAGCACACTAAAAACTCACGAGCCGCCACTGTTGTGGACTGCCAGCTTCGCTTCATTAGACATTCTCATTTGTGCCAACATTTCATCCGACGAGTGTTAAACGTACGTAGGAACAAATTATGTAAGTCTGGTATACCCATATGCAATATTACATCGTTTACCGTCTTCGAACATGTCTGATTTAATTTCAATTCTATCATTGTTGGGATCGTTCGATTTCATTCAGTGCTACGGAAGATTGCGAAGCCGGGACCGGAATGCTGGTACTCCTGTGGATTTGAAATCTATCTAAAATCAATACCTACCTTCCTAACTACGTGCTTCCACCCATAACGCGATTACTGTCTAAGTCAGGGACGGATTGACAATCCATTTTCGGGCCCACTGTGTGCGATTGGCCCATATTTTTCTGCCTTGCTTGCAATTTTTAAATTGCAACCTGTGTAAGTAATTGAAAAGAAATATACTGTACACGTGAAATACACGGAGAACACCCATCGACTTATAAGAGTAGGTGTTCGATCCAGAAACTGCGATTCAGCTTTGGACGGACGTGATTGAATTTGAGTGGACTGTAAAACGATTATACTTAATGAATGATTTGATAGTATTTGGGGACAGATAATAAGGGTAAATTTATGCCAGCTTGCTCACCTATTAGACATCTGCGAGAGGGCATGAACTATCTGCCCGGGTGATGAAAAGTTGAGTGGGGCGAGTCCTCCAGAGACGGATGCGAAGCGAGGCGCCGTCCCTGGGGGGTCCGAGCGATTGTAGGCGACTAAGATGGAATCGAAACGCGCCGTTCTTGACGTCCCGATCTTTGTGTTTTGCCGCATGGTGGGGGTTATCGGTTGTTCAACACACTTTACGCAGTCATACAAACAGAACAAACTGGCAAAAAGGGAAGGTAGGAACTGGACAAAAGGTGTCAAGTTAGGACCCATCAAATTGTTGATTTTAGGATCCAACAGTAGGGATTAATAAAAAACGAATTTTCCAGTGAATGTATATATGTTAAAAATTATTATCAGTTTCTGTGTTTTCTCCTTAAATAATAATAAAAAAAACGCCAACTGACTAATTAACTAACTATCACACCGTTTCTCCGCAGAGGTAGGCAGAGAGAAGTGACCGCCAAACCATTCGGTCTTGGCACTCACTTCTTGCTTCATTCACATTCACGCATCGTCTCATACACACTGTTCTGTTATTCTGACTCTTCACATGGCCCGACTTAAGTATTTGATTCACTTGATTGTGCCATGTCTTCCTCGGGCTTCTCCAACTTCTTCTTCCATTCGCTTTCACGTCGTATATTCTTTTCACACTCCTTTTTTCGTTTATTCGATCTACATGGCCAAACCATCTAAGCGTCCCTTTCTTGATTTTATTCATTGCGCTTACATAAGCCTTGCATTCTTTCCGGATTCCCACATTTTTAACACAGTCATACATAGTTTTACCGCACATACGCCTCAGGGATCTCATTTCTACAGAATTTAGACAACTTTCATCCTTCTTCTGATAGTTCCACGTCTCACTGCTATACATCAGGGTTGGTATAAGCACTCCGTTGTGGACTGCTATCTTCTAGCGTTTAAACGCTGTTGAGGCAAATAAAAAAATGGCCAAAGAAGCTAACCTCCAACGAAAGTGAAGTGTGAAACCAGCAGAAGAAGGATGAAAGTAGATTGAACGATGTAGATGTAAATGAGATCTCTGAGACGTAAATGTGGTAAAACCATGTGTAACCGTGCTAAGAATGTGGATATTCGGAAAGAATGCAAGGCTGATGTAAGCGTAAAGAATACGATTAAGAGGGGAACGCTTATATGGTTTGGGCATGAAGAGCGGAGGAACGAAGGAATGAGTACAATGAGATAATATATGACGTGAAAGTGAATGATAGAAGAAGTAGGAGACGCCCGAGGAAGACTAGAGTCGCCCCATGTTGAATCAGAAAAGCAGAGGAGTATGTATGAGACGATGGATGAATGTGAATGAAGCAAGGAGTGTGTGTCAAAACAGATTTGTATGACGGTCTATCCTCCCTGCCTACTCCTGCTTGGAAACGGCGTGATCGTTAGTTAGTTATTTAGTTAAAAAATATTTATTTTAGTTTATAGCATATATGTGTGTGCCATACTAACCTTCCGTTGTACCTGAATAAATGTTCTTCGCTTTCATATTGATTTTTAAAATGTATGTAATTGCCTCATAGCAATAATATACCACGAGGAAGCGCTATTGTAGTCAGTATTGATGATTTTTGCCTGACTGGGACGTGGCTAGGGCTAGGGCTAGGGTATGTATACATCCATTCATAGCACATGTCGACATAATGATTTTGTTTATTTATATACTACTATTTGTTAACTACTTTTTCACAGTATTGTTATAATCAAAAATGTAGGATATAACCTAAAAACCGTTGAGTTCGTTGTCTCATCTCTTTCTCTATCACGGTTTACGACGTAAAAACTCGGAGAAAATGATTTTTCATTAATTGGTATGGGTTGGGTTAAAATGACTAGCTCTATGTAAATCGTAGTAAATTATATCAACATTGTATAATTGTATGGCCCGGGTCGAAAACGTGATTTAAATTTTTCCATGATTTTTTCTTTACGGATTTTAAGGATCTTTTAAGGTGTTTTTCGTCACGTATCCGTGAATCATAAAGTTACATTTTATTTAAGGGCAATATTATTTTATTATACGCTGTTAGTTATTTCTTTCCAGTTCTTAATGTCATAACTAAGGCTGCGGCTTTGCCTATGTACAACCTTTTTCGGGTTGTGACGTAATTCCCATCGTCAGTTATGGAACTTTGAAATATCAATCTAGTTGTCAATAAAGAAGACAATTTGCTATTAGATATTTTTTTCATATTTTTCAAACGGTAACTTAGAAAAAACTAACTATGAGTATGTGTATTATAAACAATATATGTTTTGCTAGGTTCAAATACTTAAATTATTGAAATATTATCAATTAATCTCAACTAAATATGAAATAGAAGAAGAAATATTAAATAAAAAGACTAGATTGCGACCGAGACTCAAACTCGATATCTCAGGGAAAGAGCTGACGAAACATTTTAGGTCTGAGTCGAAACCTTTTTTTCTGTCATCGTATATTTTATATTTCGTTGAAACAATAAACAATTTTAAAATAACGCACAAAGCTTTGATAAGTTAATTCTAATTTAAATATTAATTCTAGACTTTGTGAGAAGTCAAAGGGTTTTTTGTAGATTATAATATTTTTCTTATAAAGAAGTCCCTACTGTTTCCAACCGTCTAGAGCCAGTGAGACTATGACATCCCCAGTTATGGGTATGTTGTAAGGCTGAGAAGAAGCGAGGAGGAGAAGGAGATGGAGGAAAGTAAAGTTTAGAAGTACCTGGCTATTCAGATACGGTCATAAAATACGGCTCAATTCATTTCAAGAAACATTTCTATTCAGAATGGTAGTCTTTCACCAGGGCGATATTTAGTATATACTACTCAGGTCTTACGTAAATAATCATGGAAAATCTATCCAAGATGTTATCTGTGTGTGCAACTGTGCTTAGATAAAGCTTTTCACACCAATAGAAAGATCGAAAGAAGTTGAAAAAAATCCTTTTTTAGAAGAAAAATGAGATTGATAAAACTTGATTCTAATTTAAATACAAAATAATTTATTTTGGTTCATTTCAATAAACCAACCATAATTTAACGCTGGGAGGGCAAAAAGGCGACAACATTTTAGACCCACCATTTGGAAGAAGGTTTGAATCAAGCGACACAAGTTTGGAACTTTTGATTGAGTTATAGCTGGCGCAACGAGAGTTGAAACAAGCAATACATGCATAGCGTTGGGTTTATTGTGTATCGGTATAAGCTCCAGTGACGATGTATTTACGATGTGTCATATAGAAAGAGTCTTTTGTCTTATTTATGCCTACTTATTGTCACTAGTGGAAAAGGGACAGCGAGTGTTTATGTTGATATTGTAAATGCACTTAAAGCGTGTCCTATTCATTCAGTTCGACACGCTGTACGTAAGCTATGCATCTGTGTGAGTATTGGCCGGCACCAACTCTCGTGGTGAGACCTATACCTGAGTTAACATTTTTTTCATTACAACCGTGATTGGTACCTGTACTGAAGACTTAATTGTAAAAAAATAACGTTAAGTGCTCTGGTGTAAGCTTCTCAAAATGGCGCTTCAGCCCTTTTGCCTTTTTATCGTCGATATGCACTATTTAACAATGTGCTAACACTAAAAACTTTAATCCTGTTCATTTACACTTTTACACACCGCTCAGCCAGCTCTGCTCCGGGCTAAGGACTACAACGAAGTTCTACCTGTATTATATAAACCAGGTAACAGGAGCACAGGAGGAGTGGGGAGGTATCAATATACCCAGCTTCACCGGTCCTTTACCAATTTTCACAAAAGTCTCCAAACTGAATGGAAGAGATCTGTACGGCGAGTTAGCTCGATGCATATTATTCGAACAGCTTCCCCGGAAATGGGTTGCAATACAATAAAAGCGAAAAACATAATCTCGTGAATGTAATTTCAAACGAAAACTCAACTTCTCAGTTTGAATTCTATATTTTTTGCGTGATTTTGTATGGAAGCTGAACAGGCTACCGAAAATAAAATATATGCCGTCGCTAAAAAAATACAAAAGGCCTTAAGCGGCTTTGATAAAAAAATGAGTTAGTTGTGCTGTTTTGATCAGTTTTTTTTTCTGCATCGAATGTTCTGACTCTCGTTTGATTGTGAAGAATTTTGTGGCCCTTCAGCCATCTAAAATATATTTACCATTTGGGAGAAGGCTCGACTAAAGCGACACAAGTTTGGGACTTTTTTTAGCTTTTTGTCGCTTCAGGTAACTCAGTGTGAACATTTGATTACCTGAGTCAACTTTTTTTTCAAAATCCAACCAAGTATTGTAGACTTAAGAATTTTATTGTAAAACAAAAACAAATTTTAAAGTTCTCAGGTGTGAACTTCCCGAAATGGCGCTTCAGCCCTTTGGCTTTCCGGCGACGTTATTATACAATCGAATTTTGTACCAATATTGGAAAAGTTCTTAATAATAAAGAAAAAAGCACGAAAATTTGAAGGAAGTCGAAACATAGATTTTTTTTATATTTTTTTATATGAATACCGCACAAGAGTCTCAACTGCTCCCAAACGTCTAGAGCCAGTGAGACTATGGCATACCCAAATAGGGTATGTTGTGAGGCTGAAGGTACTGGGGAGGGGAAGGAGATAGGGAAGAGGAAGGTTGGGAAATACCTGGCTATTCAGATCTGGTCACCAAACACGGCTAAAGCCATTTCAAGCAACGTTTCGATTCTGAACGGTGGTCTTTCACCAGGGCGATACTTAGAGTATCTACCACTCTGGATAGATATTTTTTAACGTTCTCTTCTCGTGTATAAGTATGTTACCGTATGCGTGAGAGAAAAATACCCTCGACTACGAATTCAGAGGTCGCGGGTTCAAACCCGACGTGCGCAAATAAATGTTATTCAATTAATATGTGTCCAAACACATTAAATTCGTATAAAATGATGTATTGTATATTTGGGACACGTTTCGACGGCCTCCATAGTCGAGTGGTAAGACACTCGACTACGAATCCAAAGGTCGCAGGTTCAAACCCGGCATGCGCCAATAACTTTTATTTAATAAATATGTGTCATAACACATTTAATTCATAAAACAATAGAAAGTATATTATTTGCAGCACGTTCCAGTGTGGTAGATACTCTAAGTATCGCCCTGGTGAAAGACCACCATTCAGAATTGAAGCGTTGCTTGAAATGGCTTTAGCCGTGTAAGCCAGATACTTTCCAACCTTTCTCTTCCCCATCTCCTTTCGCTCCCATTACCTACAACCTCAAAACATACCCCGATTGAGGATGCTATAGTATCACTAGCTCTGGGAGGTTGTGACTCTTTAATAATTAATTCTTCACAATAAAAAAAATAAAAAGAAAAATAATCTGTTTTCACATTCAACATATTATAATTGTTTTCCAAAACTCGTTTTCTATTCCAAAATCCAAAAACAAAACATTATTATCATCATTAATGCAATATAGCGTCAAAAAATACTAATGTTAATTTATTTCACTGGAATATCTTTAGTAATTTAGTTATGTTTTTGTGTGCTAATTATTTACTTCATGTTATTTCTGTATCACTCTTAATTTACATCATCTATTGCAGAGTAATCTTAAAGTTGATTTAAAATAAAACAAAAAAATATTATTTCCAGAAAACAATGCTCAAAATTTCTTTAACAAAAAAGTTTATTTGATCTTTCGTACTCGAAAAATTTTCTGTGATTTTTTATTTTTTTTTTCTTGCATTATTTTTTTTACATTTACTACCGCGCTAGGTCATTAGAACCTGCTCTGAGGTAAGTGATTATTTAATGAGTTAGGTATAAATCGTTCTAATGTTCAGACAAAAAATTCGAAAACATCGTTTTGAGTGGCATATTGCTAGTTTCAATAAATGGAATTATTTAAAATGGCTTTTACAAATTAGAATATTTACATAATTTAGTATTACAAATACATTGTTTTCTATATCAAGGTACGCACGTCGGTCTTCGTTTTCAATAATGCTAATAAATAAATAAAACGTCCTACAAAGTAAGTACGCGCGGTCCGGGGAATAAAATTTGTCGTTAAATTGGATCCCCGCCAAGTATTGGGATTGGACACGTGGACTCATTACGTAGCGGTTGCTACGAGATAGGCATAGCATATTATCTGCCGATATCCTACTGCCTGGACATCGCTTCTATCCCAGCGAATAAATATCTCACGAATACGAACAATGTTGGCGATAAATGCGAGAGGTATACCTACATATTGAACTCGTGTCTAGGAGAAGATTGATGAAATATGTAGTACAGGAAGACGCTGCATCTTTGACTGGTACACAGAGGCGTGCACTCCATATAAGCACTGCCTACCCTGCCGTGCTCACACAAAATATTTATTTATTTATTTCATTGTATACGCCCGAGAGGGCTTTTACATTAAAAGTTTTGCAATTGACAGTGAAAAAATGAGAATTATATGCGCAAACAAAATAAGGAATGGTTGTAGAGTAGTAGAAAATAGCTTTTGAATACATAAAAAGATTATTGATTTAAGAAATATGATGTTATTGCCTCTTTGTATCTTCGTTTCGTGCACTTAAATACATCAGCCACCTCTTTTTTTTATTTGAATACCGCACAAGAGTCTCAACTACTCCAAACCGTCTAGAGCCAGTGAGACTATGGCATCCCGAAATGGGGTATGTTGTGAGGTTGAAGGGAGTAGGGAGGGGAAGGAGATTGGGAAGAAGAAGGATGGTAAGTACCTGGCTATTCAGATCTGGTCACCAAACACGACTAAAGCCATTTTAAGCAAAGTTTCGATTCTGAAAGGTGGTCTTTCACCAGGGCGATACTTAGAGTATCTACCACTCTGCGTATGTATTAACAACTACATGCAATCTAGATACAAGTGAGTATCTGAAAGACTCAGTCGTGATGTTATTGTTACGGCCAAATAAAATTTTGGGCCGAGTAGTTCTCTTTGATGTGTAAAACGAAATAAGGTTCAATAAATCAGGGCTGTCTGTAATACCATCGACAATTTTATAAATGAAATATGAATGATATTGGATTAAAAATGAATTTATATTCTTCAATCATTTATTTATAGTTTTTGTGTTCGATTTGTAGAACTCCATTTTAATTTTTATAAAATTTAATTGAATTAAATTTAATATTATTATTATTGAGTTCTGCTATTTTCAGTTTTTTTTTTATTTTTAGTGACAGCTGTTTCGGCGTTTAAAGCCACTGTCAAACTGTGTTAAAGACACAGTTTGACAATGGACTTAAACGCTGAAACAGCTGTCACTAAAAATAAAAAACTGAAAATAGCAGAACTCAATAATAATAATATTAAATTTGATTCAATTAAATTATATAAAAAATTCTTCAATCATCACTATATTAATAATGAGTATAATTCCCTACTGTCCAGAATGTCGAGACTTGTTAACTCAAGCCATGGTCTTGGATATTTTGGTACCAGTCTAAATGATTTTTGTCATTCTTCACGACTCTACTAAAACTTTGACTTGACCTTGGCTTTGATTTGAATGCTCTTTCTTTGAATGTATATTTTGTCCTATTTTTATCATTGCTTTATTACAATAGTATGTATGTGCTGTTCTTCGTTTGTTGCTTTTTTCCCATTTTGTGTTATGTTTTTTTTTATTAATTAGACAAAAGTCCGTTAGTTTACAAATAAACAATGTGAATATATTGTAAAAAATAACGATTCAGCCGTTCTACTATAACGTGTCAAAAGCAGTAACTAGATAAGGCCAAACGGCGCCGACGTCAGAGTAGATTATCCTTTGTTCACTAGACTATACAAAATATGTATGCACGTATGCTGTGAGCTGTGTGCGCTTTCAAGAAGCTTGTTTGTGTTAATATGCTTGTTATTGTCTAGGCAGTGCATTTACAGAACAAATGTTATAACAGTCAGTTGAACCTCAGATTAATTGAACCTTATTTCGTTTTACATATCAAAGAGAACTACTCGCCCCAAAATTTTTTTTAGCTGTAACAATAACATCACGACTGAGTCTTTCAGATACTCACTTGTATCTAGATTTCATGTAGTTGTCAATACGTACGCAGAGTGGTAGATACTCTAAATATCGCCCTGGTGAAATACCACCTTTCAGAATCGAAACGTTGCTTAAAATGGCTTTAGTCGTGTTTGGTGACCAGATCTGAATAACCAGGTACTTCTCGACCTTCCTCTTCCCAATCTACTTCCCCTCCCCACTAACTTCAACCTCCCAACATACCTTATTTGGGGATGCCATAGTCTCACTGGCTCCAGGCGGTTGGGAACAAATGAGACTCTTGTGCGGTATTCATGTTAAGTAATAAAAAAAAGTGAAGATTTTTGAGATGCTCTAAAATATAGCAATATTTTGATACGTCGGTGATAAGTCTTTCTGCGGCGTTGAAAACTAGTTGCAATTTGTTGATTTGATATTTGCGAAGACTTCATATATTCCGTTGCAGTAATCTAATTGTATACAATAACACGCATATCGACTGTGACTGCAGAGTTTTATCTTGCAAAGTGATGGTCAGACATTAGATTATTCAGACTTCATATTCAAAATATCTGTCAAGTTTTTGACGATCACTGATCGAGCGATGAATGTTATGCAAGGTACTAACGCTGATAAAGAGTGAAACGTGTTAAAATTACGTAAATAAGTAAAAGCCCTCCCAACAAGTTTGTCATCCCTGCACTTTCTACATCTCTTCGCTACCTAAAATAATTCAATCACCTGCCTTCAGACTTTGCGATGTTCTCAGAATGACACGAGTGTAATACAATTACCAGGGAAACTAAATGCTTACTGGTTTTATTGGATACCTCCTATTAATGGCGTATTTTCGTCAGACGGAAGTGTATTTGTATTCACTTATAATTACTGTGATACGGTCGGTGACATATTTATATTGGTTGAAGAATAGCGGTGATGTTACAAGTTTCAGAACAATACTTCATTGCGTCATTTTAAGGTAGTATTGTTAACTTTAAATGTATTATTACTTGTTGTGGTTACATTAACATTAACAGCTTTGGATATTTCTCGAAAAATGAATCAGTTTTCTTACGGTGTTCACCTACTTTCTCAGTCAACTAGATACCTATGATTAAATTTAAAAAAAAACAAAATTCCTAAATTTTATTTTGACCCTCCTGAAAACCTTCGTTTTTGACTAATTTCGTTCTTCCTTTCGCACACAGAATCAGTTTCTAAGATATTCTCTTGTTTACGGACACGTGTTGAATCCAGAATGACGAAAATCGTGAGTTTTATTGACAGGTAGGCATTTTACGATATTTGCCCGCTACTAAAGTCGAAGTGATGATAGATTCATATATATTTCTTCTTTAAAACGACTGTCTATTTTAGCCGAGTTATCGAAGTTGGAAATTACTTTGACAGCAACTGTCGCTCATTTGGGAGCGATTGTCTCCCTACACCCGGCAAGGTTTCACGTCAAAGCACACTGTTATAAGCAAAAACATTAACTCACTAATACGATTACCTTGGTTATTAATGGAATGGAAAGAAATCGTATGTGGTATAAGTAAAGTGTTGAATGATAACGGCTCCCGGATACGAGCGAGCCTTGCCCGGAGCTTTATTTCGTCAGGGCGGCCAGCGGGGCAGCTGTACGGCCTTCAGACTACGGCGTAGCCTTACTTTTCCTGTCGTAGCGATTCTTTTCAGCCGTCGGAATGCTTCGAGGAACTCATAACCAAATTTATATATTATTTTTAACAAAAGGTCCGGCCGCAGTCGCGTAATATATTTTATTTAACTGAATTTTTACACAAAACAAAACAGGCAAACAAAGTAAGAAAAGGATTCTTTGTGTTTTTATGCGGTTGTACCCACACACAGTTCGTTTGTTTTTTTAGGCTGTTAAAATAAATGTTTGAAGGAACAAAACAAATTGCAAACAATATACGTTGGTTTAACCTAGTAAAATATTAGATAAGGTTTTTCAAAGAATTTTTCACAAAATTAACCTAACTTGCAAAAATATTATAAAGTTACATACATATTTATTATTCCATTTTCTCACCATAGCGAAATACAACAAATTTTAACCCACAGAATATACTTTCATTACTTAATAATAACTTTATCAGTCTCCTAATAAATAATCTAATTTAGGTTGGTTTACGCTGGTTAGTAGCTGAGTGGACAAACGCGTCGGATTCCCACCCGGGCGTCGTGGGTTCAATTCCTCTGCTAGCTAAGTTCTCCATCATTGAACAAGAAACCTTTTCCGCCTATTATGATGGTAATAGGAGTTTAACAAATATTGTTTGATTATTCGTAACCCGTGAATTTTTGTTTTTTTTTAAATAAAAAAGGCTAAAGATCACACATTTTAATTTGCATCGCGATGTTGCGGAGTCGATTCCCATCGACGCGCAAAAATATGTTAATTTAGATAACGTTTCTGACAGGTGCTTCATATTCGATGCCAAAAGTTTTTGTATTATAATATGTCTAAAAAATAACTCTACAAAAAGGGTTTAATAATTACACATAATAAGATAATCATAGCCAAAATCTTTGCCACTGATTGATTTTTTATCAACTTTAGGATCAAATTCAATAAACATTCAGAAAACCAAATGATACAAATAAATTTAAAATAAAAATTGACTTCCGGTACCTTTTTATAATTTACAATTTTTTACTGTTAATTTATGGTGGAACTCCATTTTCATGATTTAATAATACCAATTTTCAACTTAATTCCACAATTTTTTATTAAGTGTCGGTACCCAAAAATTGACTTTTTGTCTTAATAGTAAAAGCAATACTACACATTATTCATCTGTTAATTCTATATAAGTAGTTAGAAAAATGACTGAGGTTTCCAGTGAATACAATTATTTAACAGTAATCTTTTAAACTCTTGATGAAAAGCGTACTAAAATTTTAGGTAAAACGTTCAAAAGCACCTTTGCTGGTTTAAAAACTGCACCTTTTTACTGACATCTCTGTATGTTTTTTTATAGAATTTAAGCGATTACAGTTTCAAAATTGTACTCACTAGAAAGCTCAGAATTTTTTCTTACTACCCATAGAAAATTTTCAGATACATCATTTGTAGGATTGCTTTTACGAGTATTAGTATGCTAGAAAGTAACTTTTAGTGTCGTTTTTGAGTGCTGACCCTTAAAACCTGTCCTGTTTCACCATATGACGGGCATTTTCAGACTGGTCTTAATAAAAAAATAGTGGAATAAAGTTAAATATTATTAAGTTAACTCGGTTACCTGCCTAAAGTAAAAACCATCTAAATAATATTTTGTTTATTGTTTCTTTGTCAAATATTTTATTTGTGGTTCCTTTTTTTTGAGTTTTTACTATAAAATGACCATAATGTTTAATTTTTTTTTAAGGGGATGATGTAATTACAATATTTATTAATTTTAGTACACCGGTGGAACCGGCTTTCAACGGCTTAAGTTTTTTCAAAAAAGTTTTGTACTTCCATAAGAGCGAGAATACCTTGTTTAGTTTTGTTGCAATCCGTATTTATTTATTTTGCCAACAAATTTACGCTGGCACAAAGAGTGGACGAATACCACCCACGCAAACTAATAAAAGACAATGCTTGTGTTGTACCCCAGTTCAAGATAGCAGTATTATTAATTAGTTGATTTTTCCCGTCTTGCGCTAACGTAATGGATATCTCTTAAAACCAGTTCCAATTTCAATCACTGTCTTTCCCTTGCTGTAGAAGGTGGCTGGTACTTGACGCGAAATATTTTATAACATTTTAGCGAAAACGGTTGATTAGAATATTATCTATTGTACGTGTATACTGTAGGGTTTCAAAAAGCTGATGGAACTGAATTTGTTTCCATGCCGTAGACAGGAAGAAGTCACCGCACACAAAAAACATTTTCAAAAAATTGAGTAACGTTCTTGCCTGAATCTATGTCCAATATTTCAACAACTGCACCGAATGTTCTGTTTGAGGATGGTAGCATTAAGTTTTTCAATATTTCCAGGTTATTAATAACTTGGAAATATATGTTTATCTTCTACAAAAAAATGACAAATTTATTCGCATCATAAAAGTAGTCAAAGACGTTTCATTCAAAATTCTGTCAAAAATAAACTAACAGACGTTTTGAACTCAAACTTTAAGACGCTGGCAAAAATTTGGTTTCGCAAAACAAAAGTACTTAAATTTGGCGGCCTCCATGGTCGAGTGGTAAGACGCTCGACTACGAATCCAAAGGTCGCGGGCTTAAACCCGGCGTGCGTCCTTAATTTTTATTTAATTTAATGTGTAGCTCATATAAAATAATGTAAAAAATATTTGCGGCAAGTTCTAGAGTGGTGGATACTCCAAGTATCGCCCTGGTGAAAAACCACCATTCAGAATCGAAACTTTGCTTGAAATGGCTTTAGCCGTGTTTGGTGACCAGACCTGAATAGCCAGGTACTTCCCAACCTTCCTCTTACTCATCTACTTCCACTTCCCGTAACCTTCAGCCTTACAAAATACCCCATTGGGGATGCCATAGTCTCACTGACTCTTGACGGTTGGTAGCAGTTGGGACTCTTGTGAGGTATTTACTATAAAAAAATAAAAATAAACTTATACCTTCTTATTACATCATCTAAATGCCAGAAGCTTAAATCCTTTCATATAACGGATTTTTAAATTTCGCGTCGTGTACCAGTGACCCTTTATAAGGTTCTTCCGCATGAGCTGATGACACACGGGTAGCATAAAGTAGCTAATGGATAAAACTAAATGATTTTACTGCGAAGGATATAACAAAGGCTTTCCATTCCAGAAGCTTAGAACCATCCTTCAGATACTAAGTATCCTTTTTAAAAAGGAACTTTCCGCTCAGCGCTTGGATGCGAGCCAAAGTTACAATAAAAAAACATATTCCGCGATTCGAGGAAGCTTTAGAAGCTCCGTCATTTGTCACCTCGCCCCAGATCGACGCTTGCCAGGATTGCCAGGGGCGCTGCGACGCCAGGTAGTTAGAGCCGAGATGTATCCGACGCCCAGTGAAAATAACAACTTGGAGAAGTCAAGAAATGAATGGCGAGCGACGCAGTTTGTTGAAAATCGTCACCGTCTAGGGAAGCGATTAAGCGCCGCCTTTTTTTATGAGGCAGTTTAAACGGTTTAAGTTGGAGAGACAAACGGAATTCGTTTATAAAATGCCGGGAAGCATTAAAAAAATGTCTGAAAATTATTAACGTTGAACAGTATGCCTAACTTTAAAGCAGTTTGTGTGAAACTTTAGAGATTGAGAAAAAATATTGAAAATTTTTAGGTCGTTACTATTTTCAACTCGAAACATCGTTTACCTCACAAACTGTCGACATTTCAAAAAATATGTCAGAAAAATTAAAGTTGTACTTATAAAATTAACATTAGGAAATAATAAATTGTGAAATAATAAAGTATTGATTTATTCTAAATAATATTTCACTATGTAATGAAAATAACTGATTGACATATATACAAAGGCAAAGAGGGGGAAAATGAAAACACGATGGTTTTTGGGTCTCATTAAGACAGAATGGGGGTATTAGACAAGCTCAAGCGAATACATACTTTTGAAATAACGATTTTCATTGATATATGATTGATGGAAACTCCAGATTATTTTGTCTCTGTAGCTATTGACATTTTGACATGAAACATCTTTTAAATCGATGCCGGTGTGGGAAAGCAATCGCTACCAATTGAGCGACAGTTTCTGCCGAAGTAATTTCAAATTTCAATAACTCAGCTAAAAATAGATATAGCGCGCCATTTTGGTTTGTTTTTCAAAGAAAATTTGTGCTTGTACCACCCTAATATTCGTGGCGATCGGTCGTCACGAACTTTTCACGCCGCGCGCAAAACGAACCCACCATTTTCGTCCTTCTGGATTCGACACGTTTCTATGAACGGGATCATTCCTCAAAGATTAATTATTTTATCCGAATACACTAGGTGTCGTTAAAAAAAAACAAACTGTATATTTTACAATTCATTTTGATTTTCGAATGTGTATCTTAAAAATTCAAAATGATACGAGACTGGGAATTTGAAAATGTTTAACAATTTTACGATATTTGAAAGGCAGAGTACAAACAGAATCATAAAAATCTGGTACGAATACGTAGAAAACATAATTTCAAAGAGAATGACACCAAAAACGCTGTGTTCAGACACAAAACCAACGCGCAGTACTTCCGCGAATATAGGCAACGTAAGCGCGCTCTGACAACTCGGCAACTAACGAGCCTGGGTCAAGTATGGATGTGGATTTCGTTTCACGAAAATAACTGCGGCAGAATCCGACAGTACCTAAAAAGTATTTTTTAAATTCATTCTATATCAACATTGTGAGTAAATGAATGTCGAATCAAGATTATTAAAACTGTATTGTTTTATTAAAACTACACTCTGGAAAGACTCCAAATCCAAAGCGTTATAATTTCATAATTTACAACTTCGGCATAGCTTTTCCAACAAAGAAAAAAAATTACTTTGTCAACACATTTTGATTAATATTTTCTGGAACTTTTCGCAATGCCTTGGTATATATATATATATATATATATATATATATATATATATATATATATATATATATATATTTAAAATATATATATATAATAATATTAATATCTTGCTAACATATATAGCAATCCCGATAAGTTATAAAAATTCACTCTGGTACAATGGAAATTAAAGAAATACACGAGTTACAACAGAATAGAGAGATCAAACTAACATAAATCAAATGATATAATACAATATAACATAATAAGAAATGCAGTGTAAAATAAATAAATTAGGTACTTAGTATTAATACAAGATACAAAAGAATGAATAGAAACAAAGGAGAAAAAATAGAACCCTGAAGTGCAGTAAATGGGGATGTTTTTACGCTTCCGGGAAAAGAAAACTGATTTTGAAATTAGGTATTTTCATCTTTAAAAAAATTGAAATTATTAGCTTAATGTTTAGTTTTATAAAACAAGCGCTCCTTCTAAGTATTAATTGAACCTATTAACTTAACCTCATTTTTAATAAAGGTTATACATTAATTGATGTAAGCTCTCTCTTTTAAAAAAAAAACATTTTAAAGTCTAACTTTTTTCTCAAATTATATACATTTAATTAACTTATAAAATACTATAAAATATCACAAAAAAATATTTCAAGAGCTGAAGTAACAAAAGCAAAGAAAATTTTAGTAAAAGTTCGAATTTAGTTCGACTTAAAATTATTTTTCAGAAACCTTATGAATATAAAACGTATTTTATTTCCAGATTTAAGAAGGACGTCATCATTCAACATTCCTGTCATCGTGGGAGTAAAATATTCAGAAGGAACGTAACGTGTGTTGGTTTAGTGTTTGTCTTTATTTCATAGCCTTGTGAATTTTGACATTCTCCTCAAAAAGAAAGTTTTTTATTATTACAACGTACAATGTATTACTAATTATTCTGTCCTCGGATTAAATATAAACCTACAGATAATCAATTATGTTCTGATTTTGGGTTTTTTTTAGTACCCCCCTTTAATTGTTTTTTTTAATCCTAAGACTCACAGCTCGAGCTTACTACATTATTTCGTATGACTTTATGGAAATAGAATTCGTTAAAATTTTAAAACATGTTTAATTTTGTCAAAAACATATGTTTTTAAATGTAGCATGAACTTTAGATTAATTGAAAAATAAATTTATTTAAAAAGTCATTAAAAGTAACATTTCGGATTAAACCACGAGTTCTTCTAGACGAACGTTGTTTTTGGTTTCTAAGAAATTGGTTTTCGGATGCTTAAAATAATTAGTTTTTCGCGGCGTAGTCATTAATTTCACTAAAAAACACTTTAAAATATTATATTGCGAGAGCATCTTATTTATAGACTTAATGACAGAATAAATTATCATTCTTCACTTTATTCAATCGTGATTGCATGGGATGTGTAACCGGACATTTCAGGTAAATTTAACAATTCACTAATAATTAAGAGTTTTACGGTCAGTATCTGTTGCATCATCTAACATTGTGTAACAATTATCATCATTTTTATATTATTTTACTTGTAATCACTGTCACTTACCTCAAAACAGATTCTTATGACCTAGTGAGGTAGGTAGTGTAAAAAAATAATGTAAGAAACAAAAAGTTAAAAAATAAAATACTCAATTATAGACGCTATTCCGTTATAAATACATATAGGTAATTCAAATTTATACAATACAATTCAAATCTAGAAATATACAATAAAGAGTTTGATTCAATGTTGAAAAGTGATTAATAAAATTTTGAGGATGTGTCTTATAGTATTATAATTTTTCGAAAATAAAGTAGAAGTGATCTAAGATGTGTTTTTTATTATTTATTTATTTATTATTATTAATAAATTATTGTTATTTTTTATTTTTTTTAGAATATGTGTTTACGGTGGAGTTTTCTAATATTTTTCCGATTTGTGAAAGTTTTTTGCTTAGCTTGGTATGTGATATACTATCAAATGCCTTGCGGAGGTCAATAAATATGCCAATACACTTTTCTCCATTATCTAATGTCTTCATTATTGTTGTTGTCAGTTTAGCAATAGCATCCTGTGTGCTTAAACTGTCTCTAAAACCAAATTGGCAGGGACTCATTATCTTATTTTTTATTATGTATCTGTTTAGTTGTTTCTTTAACAAGTTTTTCATAAATTTTAGCTATGTTTGATGTGAGTGCTATTGGTCTGTAGTTGGATACATTTTCTTCGTCGCCAGATTTAAATACCGGGTTGACAATTGTTTTCTTATAATTGTTCGGGAAGATATCTTTGTTAAAGCTTGTGTTTATTATATGAGCGATTGGTTTGCTAATTTCCTTGCGAACTGCTTTTAATGTTGTTACAGTTATGTTGTCATATCCAGGGCTTACTGAACCTCTTAGACTAATTATAGTATTCTCAACATCTTCGTCAGTAACAGGGGTAAAAGTGTCAAAACCTTCTTTATATATTGAAGTCGTCTCTTGTTGATTAGTTCTCTGACTAGCTTGTTTAATATTTTTAGCTAGGTTTTTACCGACAATTACGAAATGTTCGTTAAAAACATTACCACAAAGTTGTGGGTTTTTTTTGGTGTCAATGATTCCTTCGTGAAAAATTTCTTTTGGATTTTTTTGTTTTTTACTTTTGTTGGTTATTGTATTTGTGATTTTCCAAAATTATTTGCTGTCTTGACCAACATCTCTTATTCTGTCGCGAAAGTACTTTTATTTTGTGAGTCTAATGAGGAGCGTAAGTTTATTTCGGTATTTCTTGTAAAATGTAGTAATTTTTTCATCATTTGGGAATTTTTTGGACTAGTGATAGTATTTTTCTTTATTTTTTATTGATATGACTAATCCATGTGCTTACCCATGGTTTAATTAATCTATATTTGGACTTTGGTTTAGAAGCGTAGACTTTTGTGCATACATTTATGTGTTTAAGGAAAGTCATTTCGAGATTCTCCGCACATGTATTATTTTCAGATTCAAATATTGATTTCAAATTTTCAATTTTTAGATTTGATCCTAAAGTTTCCAGATTTAAATATTTTTTTTTAAATTTTGTATGGTCGAATTTTTTAAAGACATTTTTTATTTGACTAATATTGTGAGCAAATATACAAGTGTGGTGATCGGTTATACTGGTTTTCCAAAATATTGATAATGTTTTTTCTGTGTCATTTGAATTACACCATATGTGATCAATACAGGAAAGGGTTTGACCCAGGACATTACGTGTAGCACTATTTATATACGACCTATAATTAAGTAATGTCATTACATTTATATAATCTTCTTTTACTCTTATATTATAATTATAATGTTATTATCATGAACTAAAAACAAGACATTGTACCTATATTCAATTTTTACTATACCTACTGTTAGTATTAAGTAAAAAATGATTAAAAAAAACACTTACTAGGCCCATTAAAAAAATTGAATTACAACTGCTTGATGAATTAATTAAGTTTATAAAAGCTTTCAGATCGAAGACTTATTTACAGTATGATTTTATTTTTAAAATTGTGAATGGTTTTATAGACAGCCATGATTTACTGACCTTTATTATACTTTACAGAATATATACGTTACATTTCTTAAACCTACGATAACTACTCGATCCAAAATTATATTTAGTTGTAACAATAATATCAGGACTCAGCCTTTCAGATACTCGCTTGTATCTAGATTGTATGTAGTTGGCAATACGTACGCAGAGGTGGCTGACGTCTTCAACTGTACGGAATTTAAATACAAGAAGGCTATAATATCATTTATCATATATCTTCTATCAATATTATTTTTTTTATTTAATCAAAAAATTACGATGAACGTAATAATTATACTACTTATTCCTATTTTACGTATGAGCAAATAATTTACACTTGTAAAATGTACATTTGTTTGCAAAGGCTCACTTGGGCGTATACAATTAAATAAATAAACAAGCCGTACAATAGATGTATAATCAAAGTTGAATAAAAATCACTGAGAAAATAAGCCGAAACAACAAAGTTCGTTTAGAATATTATAAAATACTACAGTTGGAAAAACGATGAGTTACCAAAACAATTACCCACTCATTGATTAAAATTAGAAAAATGTGAATTAAAAATACTTGAATAAATATGAACAGAATTTTCAGAGAGAAATATTTTTATATTTGCAGAGCTGTTTCAAATGCTCGTCAAATGCCATATTTGCTCAAGCATCTTTAACATTTTTTTGATGTTTGCTTTAATGATTTCAAAATAACTTTTATGATATATTTCTTCCTAAAAATCTTTTAGCGTTAGAAATTTATTTTAATTTTTCGTAAATCCTGTTCCGACTAAAATTTTGCGATATTTTCACGCGGACTTTTTTTGCTTGTATACTCTACGACGTAGAGCATCCAATCAAGTTCGTAGAGTCTACGCTATAGTTTCTCAACCTTTTAAGTGTCACGACCCTCTCAAAAACCGAAAAATAGTTTAAGAATCCTCACGACCCTCTCACCATATGTTTTTATCAAAGTTTTACATTACTAACGTGAAAAATAATGTGTTGACACTTGTCACGAATAACATTTGCCACTTCTTACTTGTACGAAAAAGGCTTCTCGTTTATGGTGGCTTTAAAAACTTATTGCAGAAATTGTCTATTATCGGAGTTTTTCAAATATTGTTAGGTTATTCGTAACCCGGGGATGTTTAACTTACTTTATTAAGAAAATAAAATTGTTTGTTTTTCTTTTTTTTAAAAAAAAGAAGCTCCTAATAAATATCATCAATAAATGTCACACTTCATTTAAGATTATTATGAAGAACCTGCGAGAGAACTATTTGACGTCTGCCCTAATTTAACAAGTCAGCTTGTCTTGGACGTATTGGCAGAGGACATCCAGGGCCGGACCAAAACATCTTCTGCCCGGTGTAGTAAAATTAAAATGGCACACTCTCCAAAAAAGATGGTTCGAAACATCAAACGCTATTTTATCAATAGATGCAATTGCTGGTCAGACTCTAAATCTGACATTCAATAATAATTACTATTATAAAACAATAAGCTTGTGACCTACCTAATATTTACAGCTGGGCTTAAATCAGTGAAAATAATAGATTTTAACATTTCCTTTGGATATAAAATGAAGTATTTAATTTCCACATATAATTAACTATTATTTTAATGTGTAGAATTGAACATATTTAGTAAGGCAGTGGGTAGATACAACGGCCCCCACTGCTCAAGTTTTGACGAAAAGAACAATAGTTTGCAATATTGGTCTTAAAGCATATACCTAAAAAGGTACAAGTTTCAAACAGATAACACGTGAAGTATTTTTGCGTTATTATTTGATCCGTGATATTCATACTTAAAACTAAATTTTGAAGTTTCTGCCGTGTCGGTAGACGACATTAATAAACACACCGGTTATTTGTCCGTCTTAAAAAAAAAATGAACGACTTTATGTTTTCCACTCAGATTAGACTCTCTCTCAGAGGCGTGCAGTCCATATAGGCACATACCCTGCCGTACTCGCGTAAAAATATGTATAATATTGGATTAAATAATATAAAATTATTGCAAAAAATAAAACCTACACCTCCATAAATATGCGCGAGATTTAGCTAATGGCATCGCCAATCGAGCGCCCTACCGCCATTTTTATTATAACGTGTCTAAAGCAGAAACTACAAATGCCCCAATGCCGTCAACGTCAGAGTAAATTATTCTATGGTGACTAGACTACACAAAATATGTATGTTGTGAGCTGTTGCGCATTCAAATGTTTCGTTTACGTTAGCATATTTGTTAGTGTCTAGGCAGGGCTTCTACAGAACAAATCCAATAGCAATCAGTAACATTTGTTGGTACCTATCTCTGTAATCAATTAATCCGCTGTTTTTCTTACTGCCTACCATGATCAAAAACTCTGTGCAGGCCATTGTCTGTGCCCATGGCAGATGCGGTCCTGCAGGCGCTAGGAAAGGTCACTTACTGCACCAAATAAAACGACAATGATAAATGTGAGCGAGGCTCTTCCCTCTACTAGAGGAAGACAGATGGGCAAAGTGTAAACAACGAGGGGGAAATAGGTGATTGCCGCTGATGAAGATGATGTATCTGTGCGTCTCGTGATAAGAAGGGATGTTCTTTGTTTCAAGGAAAATGAGGGGATATCGGAAATAAGAGATAGGTACCCAACCAAGAACGGGATGTCACATTTTTAATTCGTTATTGATTTCTGTGGAAAACTATTGTAAAGGGGCTAGACAACTGTTGGTGTACAACTTTACTTCCGTCGTTTTCCTATAGATGGTTTTAGCGGTAAGTAGTGGTCGAAATAAATAAATCATAGACTAAGGCATCTGTCAACAAAGCCCCATATAAACATTAGTCGATCTGTGTCTGCATCATAAAGTTATTCTCAATTGAAAATGTCAGTTTACGAGCCAAATACTCGGTATTTGCGGGAGGTTTTAATTTTCTGTTTCGAAATGAAGAAATCTGCGGTGTATGTTTTTGTATTTCTCACACAAAACGTCTTGCAATAGTCAAAATAACAATCGCAGTGTATAAACACTAATAGTAATAATGATATCTGGATAATTTGTATTTAGCATGAAGCGCACTTGAAGTGAAATATCACAAAAGTGCGCTATATAAGTTCACTGTTATTATATTATTATTATATCGCCATTTTTGTGAAATATTACCACAAGGGCGCTGCACAAATCTCAATTCCTAGTTATTATTAGTTCCTAGTTTATATTAATTATGAAATGTAAGCAGCTGATAATTATTTAAAATACCATCGAAAATAAAAATAGATAAATACATGCATCGACATGTTTACTCTTCCATTATGAATGCCTTTTACGACCCAAGCAAACCTAACCTAATCCACCAGATAGAGCGTTTGTGGGATCGGCCAAATAGGGTAACGAAAAAGAAGATTAACGCTTTGGTTTAGGTTAGGTAAGGATAGGTTAGGTAAGGTTAGGTTAAGTTAAAATATGGGTATCTGGAAAGAATACAAAGCTGATGTGAGCGTATTGAACACGCAGAGCGGTTGGGCGAAGAATCGTCAGGAGCCAATAGAACTACGGCATCTTTGATTGGGATATGTTGTGAGGCTGAAAGTAGTGGGGAGGGGAAGGATATGGAAAAGAGTAACGGTGGGAAGTACCTGGCTATTTAGATCTGGTCGTCAAACACGACTAAAGCCATTTCAAACAACTGAATAATAATATTTCACCAGGGTGATATTTAGAGAATCTACCACTATGGAACGTGCCGAAAATGTTCTATATGTCAATTTATTTGAATTCTATGTAAAATACTACATCCATTGTTTGAATAAAAAAAAAATTGCGCACGCCGGGATTTTAATGTGCAGCCTCTGCATTTGTAGTCGAACGTCTTAACTACGCGACCGCAAAGGCCGTCAAAAATAGTAAGAATAAAAATGATTTACATGCCGAATAATTATTAATTTACGCGTTAATTGGGGGAGAGAAATTTTTCAATATTATTTATTATTATAGGAGGCAGTTGCGAATCGAAACTATAATTTAAAATGGAGTAATAACACTTAATGCTATTCAAAAATATGTTCATCACAAAGGCGCAAGATTCTTAGAACTACATTGTTTGAGTGAGTTCAGGTATAGAGGCATACATTGTATACAACCTTTCCTTGTTAAAATTTCGTCACCGCGAACTTCCGCGTGGCTAGATATGAAACTGTTTATAAGGAAGTAAAAAATACAGGAGCAAATAAATAACATTCAACAACAGAGCGAAGATGAGACTTATTTTCCGGCGTTATTTATTCTGGCGGAAAATCCTCAAGAACTTCAGCAGCCTTAAAAAGATACTGAGCCGAGTTATAATACTTCAAGGTCGGGCGAGATAAATTTCCGTTTTGAGAAAATGAAGTAATTCATTATAGTTTTTCCGAGCGGGGTCGTAAGTTTGTTTTGCGTAAATGAAAACGCACCGTATTACCTCGAGGAACCTTTACACTTTAAGTTTTCATTATTTTAAGAGCTGAAAGCAGAAATAAACAACAACAAAACTGAAAGCACGGGCACGTTGAAAGTTATCAAATTTGAAACATGTTTACTCGGTTATAATTAGGGACTTTTCTCTTACATCGTTTGCACTCGCAAGAGCCGTTCTGGTTACCGATGGGAAATTCTTCAAAATTAAGTAGATATCTATTTAAAGAAATGAAAAAATATGTTTGTATAAAACCACGGATATTATTTTATTTTTTATGACCGATCGGTTTCGCTTTGCCTAAGCATTATCAGGGTACAAAATTAAATTAAACAAAAACTTGTTTTGTCTCTTTCAATTCATATTGTCTATGTTTTTTTTCTGTTCCTTTTTTATAATTTAAATGTTATTCTATTGTTTTTTCATTGTTCTGTTATTTTATTTTATATTTTGTTCTCCATCTGTATGTACTCCTATATACAGGTAAAACCGCACACTTCGTATTTTTTGTTTAGCTTAATTTTGTACCCTGATGATGCGCTAAACAAAACCAGTCGATCGGGAAATTAAAATAATATCCGTGGTCTTATACAAAGTCATTTTTTTATTACTTTGAATATGTCTAACCACAAAGAAATTGCATTCTAAGAAAATATAGATGTTATTTTTTAAAGTGTTTTACTTTTTTGAAGAAGACGCTTATTACATTAATATATTAGAAAATAATTTTATATTATTTTATTTTTTTAACATTAACGGACCACTGTGGAATTACAAAAAATACAAAACACGAAATGAGAAAAAAGAGAAATAGCAAGTACGTAATATTCGAATTGAATAATGTCAAAACTATACATTTAATAAAACATTCATAGAATAATAACCTTTTAATTATTTTTACAAGTTCTACTTCCCAGCTGGGCTCGAGTTTACATCTTCGTCATAATTTCGTTTTTTTTTATTTTATGTTTTTATACTGAATACCGCACAAGTCCCAACTGCTCCCAACTGTCTAAAGCCAGTGAGACTATGGCACCCCCCAATGGGATATTTCATGAAGCTGAAGGTTGTGGGAAAGGGAAGGGGAAGGAGGTGGGTAAGGAGAAGGTTGGGAAGTACCTGGCTATTTAGATCTGGTCATCAAACACGGCTAAAGCCATTTCAAGCAACGTTTCGATTCTGAATGGTGGTCTTTCAGGGTGACACTTAGAGTATCCACCACTCTGGAACGTGTCGCAAATATGCTTTATGTTATTTTATATGAATTAAATGGGTTATGACATTTACATACGCAAATAACATTATTAATCAAATAAATGTTATTTGCGAACGCCGGGTTTGAACCCGCGACCTTTGTATTAGTAGTCGAGCGTCTAACCACTCGACCACGGAGGCCGTCAATTGTCCATCGTATATTGCCCCTGAACTTTTTTTTCGATATCAACATATTTTACGTCAATGCGAAATGATTCAAAAGGAAAATCATATTGATTTTTTAAATTTTGAATTTTTTACCATTAGAATTTCTCTTCGTTTACTTGATCTTTCTTTACCACTGCCTGAAAATTTTGTAAATTCCTATTTACATTAAAAATTATTTGGTTTTATTATTTTAATAAATTGTATTACATCATTTAGTTAAAGTTTTAAAAGGACTCAAAAAGTAACATGATGAATTGAATGTAGCATTTGTTTTTAAGATTAAAATCTAATTGCAAAATTAATCCATTCTGAATCAAAAGGGCTGTACTGGTTAAAGTGAACCACTGTAAATGTTTATTTCACAGTGTAAACCTTTTTTTTTAAATATTAGTTTCTTTGTAAGTAAGGTTAAAAGTAACTAACTATTTCCTTTTTTTTATTTATAATATTTTAACCTATACGAGTATACTACTAATTATTTTGATTTATATACATTTTGAATAGTTTTTACAGGCGATTTTGAATTTATTGATGGCATAATTTTTATGCTTTCTGGCAGCGCATTATAAAAGTTCATCCCTTTATATGGTAAGCAATTTTGTGTGTTCACTTTATTCTTTTCTGGTAATCTAATTTATTTGCATGCCCTTGTATTATATTTGTGAATATCAACATTTTAGATAATTTTGTCAGAAAAATATTTTGGTAACAAGTTGTTCTTCATTTTATGTATTAACATCAATGTGTTTAATGTTAGCATCTATTTTACTGTTAGCCAATTTAGTTCCTCTGACATTTTAATTACTTTGGATTATCTATTTCGCCTAGGTATAATTCTCATTGCTCTATTTTTGAGAATTTGAAACCTGTTTTGTTCTTTGTCGTTACACAAGAAAATAATCGTTGAACAGAAATAAAAATGTGGAGCCATCATCAATTACTAACTATTATTATCACTAACTATTAAAAAATAAGCAAAACAACGCATCCCTGGGCTAACACACAAAATTCTAACATCATTTGCTTTCAAACGCGTACTCCATAATAAAATTTTAACCATAAGTATTTTCTAAATCTGTTATTGTTACCACATGTATTCTATTTTCTGTAAATATATCAAGTTTCTTTTCTTTCAGAATAGTCTATTATGGGTTTAAATCCCATTATAATAAACTAAAAGCCCCGTGAAAGAACTGTTTCCTTTACAGGAAGCATATTTTTTAGGCAAGCTAACGACATAAAACTATCATGTCAAAAACACAATGTTTACGATGTTCTTTGACAGAAGTTCGTCTCGACGTCTTGGGAATATTATCTTATTTAAAAAGAGGTTTTATAGCTTTATAACGGGGTGGATATGAGGCCATGAGATGTTGAATTGTGCCAAAGTATGCCATCAACAAAATAAATATAAGATTCGCAAAATATCTCAGAGAATACTACAAAATGCAGGGGTGAATTTCAGCCATTCGAGAACACGATTCATATCATTTTGGCCCTTCGAAAAAAAAAAATACAAAAAAAAATTAGCTCTCTCTAACTAGGAAAGACGTAAACACAGAAGGGAAGCGATTTTGCTAGAATTTTTCAAAAACTGTTGTTTTTCAACGGACGAACGTGTTATGTACCATCCTTAATCTAGCTCCATCGATCGTAGATACTGTTTTACGTTCCTCAACTTAATCCAATATTATTAATAAATTAATGAATATTAAAAAATCAGGTTCTATTTTTCTTGTTTTCTTCAAGATTAATTACGTATTATACGAAAACAAAATAAATACGCTGTTTTGTAACCAGAAATCAATCAATATATTGCAAAGATGTTGTCAAGGAGCAAGAAAGAAATTATCTTTGCTACGCCGTATTATATAAAGTTTGTCGCAAAATTGTAATCATGAAATCTCATAGAGAAAGACAACTGAATCCTTAAAATTCTTAATTCTACGTGTAAATAATCACCTACCAGAAAATCCACTTCTGATTTCCACATGATTTATAATAATATGTAACTTATGGTTCCATTGGTAAATCTAATCAACTTTGACTTATTAAAACGACCCGAAACAAATTGTTAAGAGCTCCATACGTTTTAAACTAGATGACCTCACAACAGCTGTCAATATCTTCACATTCCACACGACGCATCGCTGTGAACAGGAAAAAACATATTTATTTTAATCATCTCTTTATATAGTTACTTAACAACATTTAAAAATGGCAAAAAACGCCAGCCACGTTGTGACGTCTTATTTTTTTCATTCTTTAAACTGATATTCATTGTACAAATAATCAATTAGATACAACACAATTTATATATATTTAAATATGATATCTGTCGATCTATATGAAGATCTTTTGTTAAAGTCGCGATATTTTTTACTGGTGTTCCTAATTGAACGCAATTGAGAAATAAAATGTTTTCATCGATTGAATACACCTTTAACCTTTAGATTCCCGCAAGGTACAATTTCCGTCGTACCCTGCTGTCTGTAACAACATGATGTTTTTGTCAATTATGCTATCTTCTTAGATAACGTGTTTGTGTTTTTTTTTTATTGTATATTAGTGGTATAAGTGGTTTTTTGAAATAGCTACTTATATTCGGAGCATTGTTTTTTTTTCCCTCATGTTACTTTATTTTATTTTTGAAAATGTTTTTGTCGTTTAATTTTCGCTATAATATTTGTCGCTAAATACACTTCCTTTCAAATAAAAATAAAATTGCACGAAGTTATCCTGTAAATACAAACAGTAATGTCACTTTTAAAATCGATTTTTTTCAGCCGTACTGAACTCGTACCGAATTTAACGCAATGCAAAATATCTTTATGTAGTGTTTATTTCGTTGGTAAGCGATTACGGTTCATTTAAATATGTGAACAACCGGTTTTAAAGGATAAAAACTCCCGAAAATATATTGATGAATTCCCGGTGACTATAGGCACCGCTGACACACGCCGACGGTTAAATATAAATCAATGAAACAAATTGTTTATTTTTTATCGGTTTGTGATCAGCGACGCTATTTGTGTGCGCATCCGGAGAAACCAGCACTAAATCCGCCCCTGTCAACCCGAGAATAACCGTAATACGCGGCTCATTAAATGCCTCGAGCTATAAATATGCAAAGGAAAATAAAGGAATCTGCAGGGAGCAACGATAAAAAGTATTTTGCTTTACATGTTGTTTCCTGAAAATCATCTGAAAGCCTTTTAGATGAGGTCATTTCCGGAAACTCCCTCAGCGGACCAGAAGGTTAAGGTTTTGCTTTATTCTTCTCGCCTTTTTGCTGATATAAATTATTATGAGCTAAAAGGCTGAAGCTTTATTAGGGGAACCGAAAAATAAAGCATTATTTCTTATTTTGTGCGTTTCTCCAGAGGGTTTGGAAATACGTATATAATATTATAAAGTTGTAAAATATAACATATCGTCGCTGGAAGGTAAAAGGCCTGAAGCGTCATTTTTGGAAGTTTACACAAGAGCACTTAAAAGTTTTTTTTAATGTTTTACAATAAAATTCATAAGTCTTCGGGACCTGGTATGATTTTGAAAAAAAAGTTAACTCAGAGAACTCAATGCTTTCACTGAGTTACCTGAAGCAACAAAAAGATAAATATGTCCCAAACTTGTGTCGCTTGATTGACTCAAGCCTCCTTCCAAACGGTAAATATATTTTAGATGGCTGAAGGGTTACAAAAGTCATCAGAATAAAACGAGTGTCATTCGATGCAAAAAATGATCAAAACTGCGTGTTTAACTCATTTTTGATCGAAGGGTCGCTTAAGCCCTTTTGTCTTTCCAGCGACGATATTAATACAACTTAGATCGATGTGTTACAAACATTTGTCACAATTTAATGAGTATCGCCATTTTGGTTATTCGACAGTAGACACCTTGTTGTCGGGCCGTTTAAGCTTTTCAACACATTTTGATTAGCTTAAAAGCATAACAGTCATGTTCGTATGCTTGTCAGCTGAACAAGATTTCTTTAAAAGCTGAAACGGATGGACACTAAGCGTTTAACGGGGACCGGTCAAATATCAAACAAACTAAATTGCGTTATTTAATATAACGAAGTTTGAAACACGTTTACCTTAGATGAAAAAAACGCATTACATTGAATTTATGTATTTTAATTAATAGCTCTAGAATCCCAACTGTCCATAGCTAATCGGACTACAATGGAATGTTATAAAATGGAAGGAACGAGAAGAAGAAAATATGGTTAGAGGAAAGTTGAAAAATACCTGGCTATTCAAATCTAATGAACAAAAAAATCTAAAGCACAAAAAACTTAAAAATACTAAGTAACTAACCATCACATCATTTCTCCGTAGGGGTAGGCAGATATGACAGACCGCCATACAACTCTGTCTTAGCACACACTACTTGCTTCACACACATTCATACATTGTCTGACTCTTCACATGTATCTTATTCACTTGTTCGTGCAAACCATCTAAAGGTCTCTTTCTTGATCCCATTCATAACGCTTACATCATTCCCTTGCATTCTTTCCGGACATCCATATTTTTAAAACGGTCATGCTTGGTTTTACCGCACATACGTCTCAGGGGTCTGATTTCCACAGCATTCAGACTACTTTCATCCTTCCTCTACCAGTTTCATGCCTCACTGCCATAGATCAGGGTTGGTATAAGCACTCCATTGTGGACTGCTAGCTTCGCTTCTTTGGACAACTTATTATTTGCACCAACAGCTTTCAGTCCAACTCCTACTGCCATCATAATAAGCGGAAAATGTTGCTCGTGCAATGATGAAGGGCTTAGCTAGTAAACTGTCGATTTGTGCTATTCGTCTAGTAACGTATATTATCTATCTAAAAAATAAAATAAAACCCACTTTCCTGTACCCGCTCCACCCCTAATTAGTTGTCTACCTCTATTATGCTTAAATATCTTTGTCTCCCTCTACTATATATTGTATCTCTCTTTTTTTTTTTTACAATAACTCCACACAGGAGGCCTTGAGGAAAACAAATTCCCTCAGGGCCTATGTCATCTTTGGGGATGCTGTGTGGAGGGTTTTTTTGAGGAAAGGAAGGAGTGAACTTGGGTCTTGAAGAGGCCCATGTTGAAGGAGGGAGGAAACACAGAGGCCGGCAAATCGTTCCATAGCCGAGCTGTTGAACATAAGAACGAGTCGTAAAAGCGACCCGTTCTCATGAATTGAATGTCAACCGTGTACAAATGTTGGGCGCGCGTTTGGCGAGTTTCCCGACTATGCACCGGTGCCGAAGGGATCAATGACGCAAGTTCATCGGAGCATCTTCCATTGAAATACCTGTAGAACAAGGACAGCATTCCCACCTGACGTCTGTGCTCCAAAGTTTGCAATCCGTTTGTTAAGATAGGAGAATCTATCAAACGGGCCGCCCGTTTCTGCACAGAGTCAAGGGTTTTTTTCAGGTATTTAGGGGCTCCAGACCAGAGGTGGCTGCCAAATTCAACAGTGGGGCGTACTTGCGATTTGTACAAGGTCAGCAGTTGTGTACTATTGAAGTATCTGCGGGCCCTGTACAACACGCCCAACTTCTGAGAGGCTAACTTTACTCTGGCTTCGATGGAGCCCCGGTGCCTTAACTGGTCACTTAAGGTTACACCAAGCATCTCAATGGAAGGTTTGTTGGGAAGATTACTTCCGTTGAAGGAGACTAAATTATCATTTGGATCCCTTTTTTCATTACTGTCTTATGATACTCAATGCCTCTGCATTCATTACTGTCTTATATGTATCTCTCTATATGTAATTGTGTCTCTCTCTACTATATCTTGTATATTTCTCTTTCATCGCTGTCCTATATATATCCTGTCTGTATGTAATGTTATTTAGTTGATGTAAAAACCCTGACGAAGCTTGAGAAAAGCGAGACCTAGTTGGTGGTTAACTCAAATAAAGTGGTGTTTTACAAAGTTAATTGTTTTATTTAATATACAATGTCACACCCCTAAGTTTTTGCTTCCTTCGAAAAAAGTGTATTATCTGTTTCACCAACGCTGAGTAACGCTACCCGTCAATTAAATGTCTGTTGGATCCTAAGATTTAAATGACGGTACGATGAATTCTACATCCAGTCTACTTTCAGTGTTCAGTCCTCCATTCATAGAGTTTCCTGCATTCACCCTTCTTTCAACATCCTTATTAGCCTTTCCATCTCTCGTAAACTCTTCAAGTCGTGACGAAGACCATAAAATAAACTATTTGAAAAAAATAATATACTTTAAAATAAACTCAAATGTAACGAATGCCTACGTGTGTAACAATAAAAATAAAATGTACATATTAGTTATTACTTTAAATAATGCAATTAGCTATAGCGACTCCAATGCTTCAACCCAATTATTAAAAAGTAATTATCAAAGTTAATGCGGGTATGGTTCGCGAAGATCAGAATAATATTTCCTCTCGTTGTTAGCTTTGTTTTCGCGAACGCTTTCGTCCTGGCGAAAGTTTTAAACGAATTTATCACACATAAAGCTATTTTTACGTTCCGGTATTAAAATTTTGCGTTTGATGTTGCCCTTTTCGCAAGAATAACAAAAATATTTGCGTCCGGTAATTTGTTTTTGCTATAAATACATATTGTTATTGATGCGCCGCTCAGGAACGTAATTGGAGTGTTACATTTTAAAACTTTTAAAAAAATTTCCTCAACGTTTCAGAATGAAATTTGTGAAATCCGATACCGACCTAAAAAAAAATTTCACGCGAAAATATTTAAATATTTTATCGGGGGTTGATAAATAATTAAAATCATAACAAATTAAATGAGTGTGATTTCTTATTTTTGCGGCCTCCAGGGGTTCTTGCACTAAACATCGATAAAGATTTTATCTACAGTGCGGATAATTTTTTGTTTTTTTTTTGTTTTTATTTTAATAGTGAAAACCACACATTAGTTCCAACTGCTCCCAACCGTCTAGAGCCAGTGAGATTATGGCAACCTCAATCGGGATATGCTGTGAGGTTGAAATTAGTGGGGAGAAGAAGAAGATGGGGAAGAGGAAGGTTGGAAAGTACCTGGTTATTCAGGCCTGGTCACCAAACATGGCTAAAGCCATTTCAAGAAACGTTTCAATTCTGTCTTTCATGAGGGCGATACTTGGAATATTTTCCACTCTGGAACGTGCCGCAAATATAGTATATATTATTTTATATCAACCAAATGAGTTATGCACATATGAAAATAAAATTTATTTGCAAATGCCGGGTTTGAACCCGTGACCTTTGGATTCGTAGTCAAGCGTCTTACCACTCGACCATGGAGGCCGTCTTGATGCTTAATTTAGTCGATGTGAACCGTTTTTTGTTCGTTGGCGATCTGCAGTCGGGTTCGGAAAATATCCAAAACTACATACATTGTCGTAAAAACCTTTATCTTTGTTTCGTGCTAGGGCCCTAGGTTGTGGATAACGACAAAATAGACAATAAGCCACTACAACCAGAAAAAAAAAACATGAGATCAATTAAACAAGCGGTACCAACGTATTACCTTGAATTGATTTATTTTAATTTAATTTTAGTTAAGGGTCAGCACCCAAAAATAGAACTTTTTGGTTTTCTAGTATAAGCAATACTACAAACGATTCATCTGTTAATCCTTTATGAGTAGTTAGAAAAATGTCTGAGGTTTTCTGTGAATACTCTTATTAAACAGTAATCTTTAAAATTCTATATGAAAAGCATACTAGAATTTAGGTAAAATGTTCAAAAGCATCTTTTTTGTTTTCAAAACTGCACCTTTTACTGACATTTAAGTATGTTTTTCATATAATTTAAAGCATTACAATTGTAAAATTGTATTCACTTGGAACCTCCGACATTTTTCTAATCATTTGTAGGATTGCTTGTATTAGAATTCTAGAAAGTAATGATTAGTGTCATTTTTGTGTGCTGACCCTTAAGGCTTCTAGGTATTTTGGGTTGCTAAGTGTAAAAGGTTACGTATTGCAGACACCATACCACCAAAGACGAAAAATAACCTTATTCCAGCACATTTTTGCAAAATTATTTTATTTTCAGCATTCAAACCAAAAAAATAACGTAAACTGAATTAACCTAATCTCAAATGTATTTTTTTAACTTCTCAACAAACCAACAAAACCGAAATGCAATTAAATTAAATTTCACTTTAGAACGGGTGTCTCAGTAATGGTATTTTATTTATATATTATTACTAAAATGATAATATTGTGCTTTTATTTGTTTTGATAAATTATTATTTCAAAGGAGTTTATAAAAAAAAAACAATCCTGGAAGGGTAAAATTATAAATTAAAAATTGATAATGTTTAACAAAGGCATACAAATTTTAAAAGGGTGCAGAAAAAAGTACAAACGAGTATATACGTTAAAAAGAGACTCATAAAAGTAGGGATTAATTAAACATCATAAATTAAAAAAAGATATTCACACGCACAAAGGTTTTACAAAAAGGATACATCAATGATTTATAAAGATGTTTAGAAAATATCTCTTAAGTGCTTTTGCCAATATATTTTGTTCGCAACTGGAGTTATAATTAATCGGATAATGCGTAAGAAAGGAGTGTGAAAAGAATATATGATGGGAAAGTGAATGGAAGAAGAAGTCGAGGACGCCCGAGGAAGACATGGCACGATCAAGTAAATCAAATACTTGAATCGGGTCATGGGAAGAGGTCTATGAAGATAAATGAAGTAAGGAGTGTGTGCCAAGACAAAGAAACGACGTGATGGTTAGTTAGTTAGTTAGTTAGAAATGCGTTGTATTGTGTATATGCGATGTATTGTAAGAAGCTATTTCCAAATTTAGTTGTTGATTTAGTAGATGAAGAAGTGTATTTGATTCTGTGATCGTGTTTTGTTATTCAGTTAATTATTTTCCACATTAAATACACTGCCTTAACCAACAGGATATTCCGCAAATATGCACTTACTTAACTTGTTTTTAAGCAGTATGACACTCCGGTTAAATGCACCTCCTTTTTCAACCAATACGATTATCCGCGTAGTTAAACTTATTGGAATTTCGTAGGATGTCGGCGCCGGAAAGGCAAAAGGGCTGAAGCGCCTTTTTGGCAGTTTTAAACCAGAACACCTTAAAGTTTTGAAAATTTTGCAATAAAATTCACAAGTAATCGGTACCTGGTTAGATTTTGATAGAAAAAAGTTGACTCAGGAAACTCAATGCTCTCACTGAGTTACCTGAAGCGAGAAAAAGCTAAAAAAAGTCCCAAACTTGTGTCGCTTGAGTCAAGCCTTCTCCCAAATGGTGAATATATTTTGAATGGCTGAAGGGCTACAGAAGTCTTCAGAATCGAACAGAGTCAGTGTATTTGATGCAGAAAATAAAAGTGATCAAAACTGCATATTTAACTAATTTTTGACCAAAGTGTCTCCTAAGCCCTTGTGCCTTTCAAGTGAAAATATGACCATGCGTGGTAACGCGCAAGACTCGTAATTTTTAAAATATTTTATTAAATATTTTATGTCCAATGAACAAACGACTCGTAATCTGTAAAACCTATTGTTTCATAAGATTAAAAACAGAAATTTTGACGATGTTAAATTATTCTTGGACAAATTTTCCAGTGCCTTACCCTGCCAGCAGTAATATGCCCTGAAACTGTGAGACCAGGATTAGTCAAATTGACTAATTGGGTGAGGCTTTCGTGCTCGACACTTGACGGGAGGCTTGATTGAACCAAACCACCAGTGGTAAGCCTTGTCAATGACATCAATTATGGTAACATTCAACATTTTGGTTTAATATCACTAAAATAACACATTTATAGCAATTTATTAACGCTTCTGATTTAACTTTCAATTTCTACATTTCTTCTTCTTACTAAAATAGTTAAAATTGTACAACACAAAAGTGTACCATTATAACATAATTCACAGTTAAATGTTAATAAAAACAAATGGAAAACTTTTATAGCGCCGTTTTCTTGGAAAATCAGCTCAAGGGTGCTTTACAAATTAATTTATCTTACCTATAATTTATCACTTAAACTAATAACTTACAGTTAAGATTTATTACTTAAGGCTTACAACTAATATTTTCAACTAGTGACTTACAATAAGGACTTATAGCTAGTAACTTACTACTGAGTATAACTTATAACTAGTGACTTACATCTAAGACTTCAGTATTATTAATTCATTACCTCTTAATTATTGCTCCACATTTTTTATTACTGTTCAACAATTATTTTCTTGTGTAACAACAGAGAACATAACATGTTTCAAATTCTCCAAAATAGAGCAATGAGGATTATTCCAAGGCAAAATAGATATTCTTAAATATTTTTTTTATCGTGAATACTGCACAAGAGTCCCAACTGCTCCCAACCGTCTAGAACCAGTGACACTATGGCATCCCCAATTGGGGTGTGTTTTGAGGCTAAAGGCAGTGGGGAGGGGAAGAAATGGGAAATAGGAAGGTAAGGTACTAACTGTGAAACATATGCTAATATTAACACATTGAAATTTGTACATAAAATGAAGAATAAGTTGTTACTAAAATATTTTTCTGGCAAAATTATTTACAACGTGTTTATCAAAGTATTAATAAAAAGCCGTGATACATTTTACCATATTAATAAAACATTATACTGAGTATTATTTCTAATTTTGAAACTGTTAATTCGTGGTGGAATTCCATTTTAATGATTTAATAAAACAAATTTGTAACTTTATTCCACTTTTATTATTTTGACTGGACCGGTTTCAGCCTATGACGGCCATCTTCAGACTAGTACAAATGTTTGTTAACCTACGGCTTATATACTATTTTTGGGGATGTTAGGGGTAGTAAACAATGATTTTACTTTAATTATATTCATCAGTATTGTTGCATGATTTTAATAGTTACAGGGTAAAAGTTACTTTTAATTTATTGGTATTACTATTTTATATATCTATCTGGAATATTTATTTATTTTATTTGATATTTAAGATGGGTTACAGTTGCATTTCTATAAATATGAATTGACAATGTATTTATATAATGAAAGGTTGGTGAATACTGATTGTTAATGAGTTTACTTTAGGTTTTCCCATCTCAATTGTGATGTCCAGATGTACAACATAATTTTCTAATTATTGGGTTACTCCCAGCATTATGGTATATTAGTTTTATGATTCTATTCATTATGCACTGTTAGAGTAGATTACTTCTATTATTATAATTTCTCGGTATCAAGGAATTTTTGAGTGCTATGTATAATAGTATATAAGCCGTAGGTTAACAAACATTTGTACTAGTCTGAAGATGGCCGTCATAGGCTGAAACCGGTCCAGTCAAAATAATAAAAGTGGAATAAAGTTACAAATTTGTTTTATTAAATCATTATACTGAGTATTTGTGGTTTCTAATATTACTTAAAAAATCGTTCATATTAGACCTATCTTGCCTGGTGATCCAAATCTTGGTGTACAATTTATATTTTGAGTATTTTATGTTCTCTCTAATGGTCAGTGTTAGTACATTGTTTGGCTTTGTTACAAAGTATCTAAAGTTTCTTTGGCCATCGTAGCCGAGTGAATCTGTAAATTTGAGTTTCTTTAAACAGGAAAATCAAAGCTTGGACGACCTCCATGGTCGAGTGGTAAGACGCTCGACTGCGAATCCAAACCCAGCGTGCGCCAACAACTTTTACTTAATTAATATGTTTAACAACACATTTAAATCATATAAAATAATATAAAGTGTATTTGCGGCACGTTCCAGAGTGGTAGATACTCTAAATATCGCCTTAGTGAAAGACCACCATTAAGAATAGAAACGTTGCTTGAGCCATTTGTGACTAGATCTGAATAGCCAGGTACCTTCCAACCTTCCTCTTCCCCATCTCATTCCTCTCCACTTAATTAAAAAATGTCATAACACATTTAATTAAAACAGAATCATATAAAGTGTATTTGCGGCACGTTCTAGAGTGGTAGATACTCTAAGTATCGCCCCGGTGAAAGACCACCATTCAGAATCAAAACGTTGCTTGATTGAAATGTTTCTGACCAGTTCTGAATAGCCAGCCTTCCCCTCCAAACTACCTGCAGCCTCACAACATACCCCAATTGGGGATGGTGTAGTCTCACTGGTTCTAGACGGTTGGGAGCAGGTGAGCGAAAAAAGAAAAGAACCAACATACAATATTAAAAAAAAGCATAAATACAGTATTATAAATAGGCCATCAGGAATAGACGTGGATATGCTTTGAATACTTGTTCAAAACAGTTGAAAGCCTTCGCATGAGTGTTTACGTACTCCCATAATTCTAATTACGACTAACGCCAGTGTTTGTGCTGCGTCAAGGCAGAGGGAAGTCAATAATATTCATAGCGTTCCAACTGGAACCTTCCGATGCCCCCGGGGCAGCAAACTTTGCATGCTAATAGTGAGTAATACCGGGGGTTCTGTAATTGTCACTGCCTCGGGATTCGAAGTCACACTAGGCTCGTTTAGTTCACCTCGGGGGCCAATATAGGCCGGACCTACTGCTCGGACCGCACTGCGGCGGTTAGGCGCGGTCGGTCCGTTGAGCGCGGCACTTCATCTTGTGTTTTCCTGCTTCACGAAGGGGCTTAAGGCAATGACATTACAAACATACAGACACGCTATTGTCTCAGTGTATTTTTTACAAAATGTGGCAGGTAACAAACACATGTACGTTCCCAGCAAATTCAAACATTGGTCGTGCATGACAAAGATTTTTTATTTATTTTTATAATGAATACAGTACAAGAGTCCCAACTGTTCCAACCGTCTAGAGCCAGTGAGACTGTGGCACCCCCGACTGGGGTATGTTGTGAGGCTGAAGGTAGTTGGAAGAGGAAAGTTAAAAAGTACCAGGCTATTCAGATCTGGTCACCAAACACGACTAAAGCCAATTCAAGCAACGTTTCGATTCTGAATGGTGGTCTTTCACCAGGGCGATACTTGGAGTATCTACCACTCTGGAACGTGCCGCAAATAAACCTTACATTATTTTATATGAATCATATGTGTTATGACACATATTAATTAAATAAAAGTTATTAGCGCACGCCGGGTCCTGAACCCGCGACCTTTGGATTCGTAGTCGAGCGTCTCACCGCTCGGCCATAGAGGCTGTCAAACCGTATTTAACTATTCAAAAAACCCTTAGAGTATATAGAGTGGTATCTATCCAATGCAGTGTAGTCATTTTTTAATGATTTTTACCTGACTCGGTGGACTTGGGCGTGGCTAAGACTAAGGCTAGGGTAATTATACATCCATTCATATCACATATCGACATAATGTTTTTGTTTATTCGTATAATCACTCTTTCACAGTATTGTTACCAATAAAAATATAGCATATAACCTAAAAAATCTTTTAGCTGTGTCAAGTTTAGTGGCATGATAAAAAATATGGGCGGAGTCCCACGGTGACCCAGGAGCCCAAGATCGTGACAGTACATATAATGAAATATGGCGGTGTATTATATTTGTTGTCTCTTTCTCTCTCATAGTGTGCGACGTAAATACCCGGAGAAATTGATTTATCGCAAGTTTGTATAGGTTGGGTAAAAATAATTAGCTCTCTCTCCATACATTGTTATACCTTTCTATACCTATCTAAAAAAAAGCTTTAAAAACTAGGTGTTTCCGAAGAAAGTTTTGAATATAACAGGGGCGGACTTAGACTTTATGCAAAATTATTTTTTACGTTACCTTACCACTTTTGGCAAAGACTTGATTCCATTAAAATATCGCACATCGAACATAGCATATTGTCATAAATACGTTTTTATAAAATTAAGTAGTAAAAAAAGAAATGGTTTAACATTAGGAGTTTTTATGAGAAAACTTCTGGAAGCCGTGTATAAAAACTAAAATAATAAGCGATAAAACAAAATTGTTGGAATTTTTTTGTCAGAAATTCCCTCCCGCGCATTACATTCTATGGCCTGTGGAGAGACCCCCATGTAATGGTTATGATCCTTAATGGTTTCATTATTTTTGTTTATAACGGCAGTATATTACTTTTCTTGTTCATGTTAATTTTTTCGGAAAAGTTATCCCTTTCCGGAAAGTTTTTCGCAGGTTCTGAGGGGCTCTACTGTTATGGCCTCCCGTTCTTGGAAAATCGAGAACATACTTTGTCTTTCAATTCAAACTTTGCGGGGAAAATGCCGAGCTTTTCTTTGTTAAATCTTTTATTTCGAGAGTGTTTGAATTTTTCACATATTTTGCTGTAACCTTGAAAAAAAACTCGTATACTCACCTACTTTTTTTTTTTCAATTGATGTTGAACATTTTTTTTTTCTAATTGAAAACATAATGAAACTTTGAAAAAATTGTCTAAGAAACGCCAACATTTTGACTGTGAAATAAAATATCTGGAAAGCGAATCACTTCTGAACTATTCTATATTGATATGCAGAGGCGTTCACAGAATTTTTGATAAGGGTAGACAGTAGGAAAAAACAGCGGATTGATTGACAAAAGAGAGTAGGTACCAACAAATATCACTGATTACTTTTGGAGTTGTTCTGAAAAAGCACTGCCTTAGACACTTACAAAGATACAAACACAAACGCCTCATTTTAACACATAACACCTCGCAGCTTAGATATTTTGTGTAGTATAGTCAACATAGAATAATCTACTCTAACGTTGGCGGCGTTCGAACACATGTAGTTATTGCTTTTGACACCTTATGGTAGGAAGGTAGGTGAGCCGCTCGAATAGCTAAATCTCGCGCACGTTTTCAGTTATTTTTTATTGTAGATTTATTTTTTGCAATAATTTAATATTATTTATTCCCATATAATACATATTCTTATGCGAGTACCGCAGGGTAGGCAGTGCTTATATGCCTCAATGGAGTGGACGCCTCTATCGATATGTTTGTATAGAAAGGGCAGTTGAAAATAAGGTAATCGCAAATATCGTTGTCACTCCAAGAGAATGTCCACTTATTCCAGAAGATAAGATCCTCTAAGAAAAGTTCCTTCGCTCTTTCGAGCAGCTTACCATAAGTCTCACTGACTCCAGATTGCTTGAACTCTTATACGAACTCTTGACCACTTTTTCCCGATTCTAGACTTCCCCATACTTCTTCAGTATTTTTCTACGTAGTAAATCCACCTCTAGGTCGCTTCCACTTGGAAACCCACTGTGTAGTGACTTTTGATGTCCAATAATCTTGCATTGTTTTTAGTAGTATTTGCATAATAAAAAAGGTTTAAAAATATTATCCATAAAATCACATACAAGTAATAATGTAATATTATTACACTTCCACTAGGTTTTCCCACAGTTCGTTTCAATAATGAGGAAACCTTGCCAATAAAAACAGTAATTCCAGCACAACTACGAATTAATGTTTACTTGGCTCGGTATCCAGACACTATATATTTCCAAAGAGAAGATGCATCACCATTTTTGGCGATGGAAATCTGAACAATTGTGTGCAAAGGCGTAATCTAATACTAACGCAATTTTCACAGCCTGCCAGTACGAGAACCGGGAGCGCATAAAACTGCAGCGGTTGAATGTAATATGAACACCTAGCCAGGATACGTAATGAAAATCTGCATAGATAACCAATCCGCATGGGCGTAGAGTACTCTCGTTTTGAAAGCTACTGTATGTAGGTACTGCAGAAAAGTACCTATCAACCGAATTGAAATGTAAACCTGAATAGACTTGCTTATTTTGCTCGGGAATAAATTTAGCATTTCGATTCCTTTGAGGGTAATATTTGAAATTTATGCTTTTTAATACCCGGCCGAAGAAGAAAATTTATTCAAATGAAATTCGCAAAAAATCTGTCATCTCGGATAGTAAAGTCAGACTCGGTTAATATCATCTTAAATAGGGGGTCGTTAGGATTACAGTTCTAGAAAATATTTAAGAAAACTAAACCTTTGACCTTACGAATAACCTTCGACCTAAGGTTTGCTAATAACAAATGTCTCACGGAAATGGGGACTTGTTAATATTCACTTGCGTAGTTTTAAAACTAAGTTTTATCAAATAAATAAACTATTCATAATATTGATTTCATAACTCTACGTCACTCTGCAGGTATAATAAAACAGCCTTTAAATTAACTTACAATTTAACACACTTATCTTTGCAGACGGTCAATGATGGAACTAACAAACTATTGTTTTAATCGATATTTTTTTTCTATCTACACTAGTGACGCCGATGGCAAAGTTAACTATGTCGATCTGTGCTAACTTCATATATGGGTGAATATAGGGTGAATGATAATTTATTGATGCAACACATACACATTGAAGCAAAAATTCATGAATTCGTTAGGACGTAATTTAAATTCTCAAACATTGTTGAGATGGTAATATGCATAAAAATTCAATTCACGTTGAAAGTTGGCTAGGGAGCAGCTTAATCCACCCCTATCACTGCCGAAGAAGAGATTTCAGGGGCGAGGTCTTAAGTAGGTACTTTTTCTATGGCAGCCGAGTGTCTTCCCTAAATAATACGTATAGCATTGTTGCAATATATTTCTACTGTGTTATTTGATTATTGTGTACGCAAAGGGTACAAGTTTAATTAACTAGCTACTGTACGTATCGACATCGTTGACTTTACAATTGACAGAGTTGCTAGTATCCATTTTGTAAATAGAAAAAAAAAACAGTTCAATCAGTGCCTACAAAGATAAGCGTCTTAAAAAATACGTGCAATTAGCATTGTGCATTGACTTTTATATTTTTAGGCAGTGTTTTAACTTCGATAATTTTATATGGGTCTGTACAAAATTCACAGTTCTACCAACTGTGAAATTACTAATCAACATATTTGCTCAGCCGTATTGGTGACACCGAGATGCGTGTTTTACCCTAAAGTTAACATACCGGTCGCTCAGTCTGATTATTTTTTTTAATAGTTGATACCGCACAGGTTATAACTGCTCCCAACCGTGCCTTGCCAGTGAGACTATGGCATCCCCAATTGGGGTGTGTTGTGAGGCTGAAAGTAGTAGGAAGGGGAAGGAGATAGGGAAGAGAAAGGTTGGGAAGTATCTGGCAATCCAGACCTTTTATTTTTTTACAGTGAATACCGTATAAAAGTCATAACTGCTCCCAACCGTCTAGAGCGAATTAGACTATGGCATCACCAATTAGGGTATGTTGTTTGTTTTGTTTTTGTATTTTTATTTAGATGTATGCAAATATTTTTTTATTCATACATCTAGTAAGAAATACATTTATACATTTTCACAATAATAGAACAAAGCATATAAGATTCCTATACAGCAGATATAAATTAAAATATTAGTAATCTTAAGAATCACAGGTTTTTTTAACATATTCAGCACAAATCCTACGAAAAGTGAAAAGACTTGAGGCTTCTTTTAAGGCACTTGGAAGACTATTAAAAAGTTTTTGGCCTTTATAAAACATGTTGTGAGGCTGAAGGTAGTAAGGAGGGGGAAAATATGGGGAAGAGGAAGGTTGGAAAGTACCTGGCAATTCAGATCTGGTCACCAAACACGGCTAAAGCCATTTCAAGCAACGTTTCGATTCTGAATGGTGGTATTTCACCAGAGCGAAACATAGAGTCTCTACCACTCTGAAACGTGCCACAAATGTACTACCTATTTTAAGGTATATTGTGAGGCTATAATTAGTGGGAAGAGGAACGAGATGGGGAAGAGGAAGGTAAAAAAATAGCTGTTTATTCAGATCTGGTCACCAAACACGGCTGAAGCCATTTCAAGCAACGCTTAGATTCTGAATGGTGGTTTTTCACCAGGGCAACACTTGGAGTATCTACCACTCTGGTCAAAGCGGCCTTTATTGAGCAATAATAAAAAGCACGTCTTTGAAAACTACCTCCAGCCAGATTAATCGTTTCTCTCGGACTTAAGAATAATATCAGAATGCTTGCAGCCAATTCGCGATATGGGCTTAGCAGGATAATAATGCAAACAAGGGTTTCAATTTGTTTGCTCAATAAACTGGGAAACGGTGCTACGCACACAATACGGCTAATCATGGCGACTTGACGGAAATATTATTTCCACCCACTGAGGGGCGGACGTCAAACTGGACTAACACTGTACAGTTGTTGATTTTCAAGAAATCTTTCTTGCAGGCGTCTCTAAAGTTGGTTTAATAATAATAATAATATTAAAATTATACGGTGCAGTTTTGTGATTCACCTCAAGTGTGCTTTACACTCAATTACCTAATGACTAAGTTTTTCAAAATTGTTTATAATTTAGTTGATTGTATTGAATTGCTGTTCCTCAATCATCACTCTACTAATTATGGGTATCATTATCCACTGTCCAGAATGTCCAGACTTGTTAACTCAAGCTATGGTCTTGAAATTTTTGGTAGAAGTCAAAATGATTTGTATCATTCTTTGCGACTCTACCAAAACTTTGACTTGACATTGGCTTTAACGTTCTTTCTTATGTTAATTTGTCCTCTTGTTGTCATTGCTACATTTAATACCATGTATGTGCTGTTCTTTCTCCGTTGCTCTTTTTTCCCATTTCGTGTTTTGTATTTTTTTTTTAATTGGACTCTGGTCTTGACTCTGTGCAGAAACTGGCGGTCCGTTTGATAGATTCTCCCATTTTAACAAACGGATTGCAATATTTTGGGCACAGACGTCAGGTGGAAATGTTGTCTTTGTTCTACCGGTATTTCAATGGAAGATGCTCCGAGGGACTTGCGTCATTGATCCCTTCGGCACCGGTGCATAGTCGGGAAACTCACGAAACGCGCTCCCAGCATTTGTACACGATTGACATTCAATACTTGAGAACGGGTCGCTTCTACGATTAGTTTAAATTTGGCTGCCAGCTCTGGTTTGGAGCCTTTACATACCTGAAAAACCCTTGACCCTTTGCAGAAACGGGCAGTCTATTTGATACATCATCCTATCTTAAGGCACAGATTGCAATCTTTGGAGCACATACGTCAGGTGGAAATGCTGGCCTTGTTCTACCGGTATTTCAATGGAAGATGCTCCGAGGAACTTGCGTCATTGATCCGTTCGGCACCGGTGCATAGTCCGGAAACTCGCCAAACGCGCTCCCAACATTTGTACAAGGCTGACATTCAATACGAATGGGTCGCTTTTACGATTCGTTCTTATGTTCAACAGTTAGGCTGTGGAATGATTTTCCGGTCTCTGTGTTTCCCCCCTCCTTCAACATGGACCTCTTCAAGACTCACTCCTTCCTTTCGTCGAAAAGACCCTCCGCACAGCATCGCCAAAGATCCTGGGTGAAGTTATTTTTTTTAGTACCTTAGTGAGTAAGATCACACTTATTATCGTATTTCCTTGTTTGTTCGGCCATCGCATCACTATCGTGTTGTTGCATGCATCGTGTTGAAGTTCGATAAATAAGGATTGTTTTTTGTAACTAAATAATTCGTAAGGTTTATTGAGTACACCATACAAGTTGTACAGACATTGATTAGAAATATTTACACGCCGATTGTATATGATATATTATTTTGTTTGATGCTTTTACGCAAGTATTTTGTTTGTGTTTCATAAAAAAAATAATAACGAGTAAATAATATATAGGTAGGTAGTATGTGTGCAAATTAAAACTAACGATTTACTAAAAACTATGTGTGTAAAAATCCAGATGAATTTTTGTTTTTTTTTTAGTAAACGAGTATAATAGTGAAAACCGCACAAGAGTCCTAACTGCTCCCAACCGTCTAAAGCCAGTGAGATTATGGCATCTACGATCAGGGTATGTTGTGAGGCTGAAGGTAGTAGGAAAGTTGAAAAGTACCTGGCTATTCAGATCTGGTCACCAAACACGGCTAAAGTTTTTTAGGGCAACGTTTCGATTCTGAATGGTGGTCTTTCACCAGGGCGATACGAGTATCTACTACTCTGGAACGTGCCGCAAATATAATGTTTATTATTTTGTATGAATTAAATGTGTTATGACACGCATTAATTAAATAAAATTATTTCTGTACGTCAGGTTTCAACCCGTGACCTCTGTATTCGTAATTAAGCGCCTTACCACTTGACCATGGGGGCCGTCAAATGTATAAATATAAACAGATTTGTTGAAGCAAAAAAATGGAATAATATTGAAGACAATTAATGCGTTGGTATGTAAAAACATCAATATTCAAGTATTATAAGTTATTGATTCTTAAAATACCAACAGTGTGAATATAACAATTAACAAAAGAACAAGAAAAATATTTTATGAAAATAAGTATATGGTTTTCAGAAAACAGTAAAGACATTGAAAACACAGACTCATGAAAAAACACCGGATGTTTTAAATTTAGGATTGGTGAAGCTGATTTTTGCACCCTTCTTTTCAAAAATTTAAAAACCGACCCTTGATAATCCGCTTGAAAGGCTGCTATGATGACTATTTACAACCAACAATTGTACCAAAGCGGTATAAATTTATTTTATGTTCTGAATAAGAATAAAGTACCTTTTGATTTTATAATGTTACGTGCTCTCATTAAAACCGAAGTTATATTGTTTAATAATGTATTTTACGCTTTTAAGTTATTTTATGTTAAATAATAAAGTAAAGGCTATATAAGATATCAATTTTGCATGATTTTATGGGTAATTTTGGCAATTATTTGTGACTAATTAAAAATTATTTGTTTTATCGTACTCCAGCTGCTTTGGAAATAAACTGTAATATAAAAATGAAGCCTATAACAGTTTTTTTTTCCTTTGTTGTCACACGTTTGGCGACAATTTATACTGGAAAAAATTTATTATATTCAAAGAGTGAGTGAAGTTCGGTACAGAGACGTAGTATTTATTTTAAAATTTTAACCCTAGAAAGATAATCTTACTAAAAATAACGTAAAAGATAATCATACGTCTCAGAGACGTATCGCATGTAATTAGCGTATTTAAAAAAAGCCGTGAACTTATTTTTTTAAATTAGTACTATAAATAGGTGTTTATGTGTTAATTAGTGAAATAAAACAATGATTTACTAAAAATAAAATATATTTTTAAAATTACAAACAAAAATGTAAACTCCCTTACAAATCAGCAACAAAAAAAAACTTATTTTCTAAAGGAACTTTCAATTAACTTCGAGTCTAAATGGTTGCTTATTTGGCACGTTTTATCTTATTTTAAAAATAATAATTATTATTTATTACTTTAAATCACAAAATAATCATATTAAATGCAATCAAAACACACGTCGCGTTTATGGCTACCACACACAGATTTTTTGCACTTTATGCAAGATAACTTTGACATTCTGAGAATTTTAGTAGGACAATATGAACAATACCTCTTCTTTTTTTACAGCAGCAATAACCTGTGGCAGTAATTCCGATATGTTTTTCCGAACAGTTCTCTTCAAAGTTGGTGCCTCTAACTTTTTTTCCATCCATGGTGAAGTAAGCTCTGTACTCAATTTCTTCATGTAATGTTTACGGCTAAGTGGCTTTTCATTCTTTGTTAGAATGTTGTGACAATAAATGACATATGAGTTCACAAAACCATTGGCCATCTGTTTGTCTTTCTAGAGCAAGACATTAACGAACACATTTGGTCGAATGTGTCGACACCTCCCTTTTTCTGGTGATATATTTTTCTGATATACATGATCATCTGAGCTTTTCCAGTTGTTTGATTTATTGTACCGTCCTCATCACAAGATGACAACAAATAAACCATTTTCGATGGTTTTGGTTTATATGATACGAGAGTCAAAGGACCGTCATAACAAAACATTGATGTGCCCACTGCCCACAGCTCGCGATCGAGTATTTTTCATTTGTTCTGGAATCTCTCGCTTGTTCCGCTTCTTCTTGCTTCTTCTTGCTTCCGTTTGTCATATTGATAGTAAGTAACTGAAAATAATAATAAGTTCATTTTAATACATCAGATAGATAGACAGAGTTACTTTTAATACATATAAACGATGTCAACAAATATGTCACAAAAGTTTCATAAAAGATAATCATACGTCTCTCGGACGTACAATATAGTCATTTGTAGTTATTATGGGTACTTACCTTTGCGGCATAGCGGTCCCGTGTGAGCTCTGGTCGTCAACTGAGTTGGTTAAAACAGACAACTCGCTGCGGCATATAGTGAAAAAGAGACAACACTATTTTGTCGCGCTGTACGTCTCGCGGACGTAGATTATCTTTCTAGGGTTAAACAAGAATAAATGAAAAGAGACTTGAAAAGGGTTTTCTCTTATAACTTCAAACAAAATTTTACAAACAAAACATTCGTACTTAGAACCCAAAGACCACACTGAGGGGGAAAAACACGCAATCAGTATCAGGTCTTGAGACTAGGTTCTGGATATCTGACTAAGTACTCAAAGACCTCACTGAAAGGGAACAACGCGCTATCAGTATCAGGCCTTGAGACTAGTTTCTGGCCCTCTGCTGTTCCACGGACGAGCAGCGCCTTTTGTAGGCCGGCGGGTAGCGGCCTTTAGCACGTAGTGGGAGTAGTAGATGAAATTCCTAGAATTGCGTCGGCGATTGCCCAATTGGAGTCCGGCCCTGAATCTACACAGCTCGCCATTGCTAGAGAGGGACAGTGCTTTAGACGGGAGCGAGAAAGTATTCGGGCCGCGCGTCTTGTCGCGTTACAAGCCCTGTTATAAAAGCGTTTCATTGGGTCGAAATTTTCAAATTACCATCGACAATCTGTGTCTTAACTTAAAATTATCGTTTGTATTGTCAACTTTCGAGCCAACTAAATGTATTATCTTTTATCTGTAGGTTTGTGGGTGTACAACTTTTAATGATATGCTATTTTATAACAATTCTTCCCTTCTTAGGTTGGATTGTTCCAAACTTGTGTCACATTGGACACCGCCACAATTCAAACATTAGCGCCATTTTGTTTTTTTGTCAATTTAATATCCCCCGTTAAACGTCGAATTTACGCCCGTTTCAGCATTTGATTCAATTATGGTAATATGACAAGCATAACAATAAGACCTTAATACTTTTCAGCTGATCGAAATTTTTTTTGGCATTTAACGGGAGCCGACTAAATGTAAAAAATAAAATAAAATTGTGCATACCATTGGATTGTGACGAAGTCAAATGTGACAAAAGTTAAAAACATTCTAACCTAACTTAATCTTCCACTAAGGGTATTTTATTTTTAATTAAAGAGACGATTATCAAGTTTTTTTTAGTGAACGCAGTCATAAGAGTTGAAACATTCCTTTATAATAAAATAAAATTTGATTGGCCATTTAGAGTTAGTCTCAACGAAATATTTCCGGACACAAATCAAGCTCTGACTATACTTTGTACCTTGCCAGAGAGGTAAAGCTGCCTATTATGTATTCTGTTATCAAAAAATATTATGGTTTGTCGGAAATTACGGGGTACGCGATCCAAGCCAAACAAACAAAGGTTCTGCCCTTTTTTCAGAATCTTCAAATCAAATGAATAAATCATCAATTTGATTTTCCATTTAAATATATGATTTTATTCAAAGTACCGATTCGGTCCATCTACCATAACCGAGTCGGTCTGCAGACAAAATCATGGTTATGCATTAAACATTAAGAATTGTAGAATTGCATTGAAAATTTTATTGAAAAAGCCATCGAATTATACTAGATTTTCATCTGTAACCGCGAGAAGATTTTTTTTATGGTCTGTGCATTAAGCCAACATTTTTCATATTATTAGAATAAGGTTTTGTTAAACTAAAATTATTTTCAAAAGAGATAATACACGAATGTAAATGAAGCAAAAAGCGTGTGCCAAGAGTTGTGTGACGTTTTATTCTCTCTGCCTGCCTACTTCGGAAAACGGCGTGATGGTTAGTAGGTTAGTTAAATCAAAGATTTTTTATACTGTTAATTTCTGGGTGAATTTTAATGATTTTTATTAATACGGTTTCACCTTGTAAGGGCATCTTCAGACTGTTACAATTAGAAGTGAATTTATGGTATCCGAGTATATACTATTTATGACTTATTGACTCTTCTAAAGCGTCCATACTGGATTGCAGTATTTTTGAATATTACCTTCAAATGAGTTTGACCGCTAGCATGAAAGGCCGTTTGCATTTATATCAATGTTTTTGCATAAACGAAAACAAATGTTATTCGGTGTAAATTGACCGGCTAGTAGCTAAGTGGAAAAATGCGTCGAGATCCCACCCAAGCGTCGTTAATTTCTCTGCTAACGAAGTCCTTCATCATTGCACAAGCAACATTTTTGGTTTAATATTTTGGTAGTAGTTTTCTCCTTACTTGTATTGTTACTTGTTCTTGTTATATTCACACTGTTGTATTTTTAGAATCATTGACTTTCGATACTTGAAAATTCATGTTTTTAAGTGTCAACACGTTAACTACCCTCAATATTATTTATTTTAACAAATTTGTCAATATTTATACATACTTTAATTTAAATTTATTTGTTTTTCGATCTGTTGATGTATACATGCACTGTTATACCTATATCAGATTTATTTCTCATGATTTATGATAACGATCATTATTTTAGATAGTTTTAATTTGTATACATATTACATATTATTTTCTTGTTGTTATATTAGGTTAGTTAATTTAGTGTGAAGCGCACGTGAGGTGACCTACCAAACTCTTTGCCATATAAATTCACCGTTATATATTGCCAGACTATTCGTAATCCGGTAATATTTGTCTTTGTTTTAAAAATAAAAAGTTACAATTCAAATGAGAATATATGGAATAATAATCTAATGAAGCTGTTAGATTTGATTTAACACTTTTCGCAAAAGTGTTTAAATTCGTGTATTTTTTTAAAACAAGCTGAAACCACATTCCGATCGTAAATATCCGCGGAGAAAAAGAATAAAAATGTAATCCTGCACTCGTAAAAATAAAAACCTCTAAAAACTGACAGAAAATATTACAAGAAGATTTTATGAGAGGTTTGCATGAAAAGGGTCTGACAGGGAGAGTAAAAAACGAAAGGTTATGTTTGCCTGTTCCCACGTTTAAGGGAAACTGGGAATGTTTATTCGAGCTCCGGGCAAACGTGCGGATTCGATATTTTTTATGACGATTAAGTAATTTGTTAGAGTTTACATGCATTGCATATTACAAATCACCTTTATGTTAGTATACCATTAGTGAATAAACACAATAGTTTGGCGGTGAGCAATCGCTATTAGTTGAGAAACCAAACACTTGAAAAGAAATAATAATTTGATTAAGGTGGAAAATTTTTATGTTTTACCAGTAATGGACCACATTTTTATCACACTACACGTTATTAATTAAATTTAATTTATTAATATGGAATACGTGATAATATTAGTAGATAATATCAAAAAAATATATGTTTATTCTTTAATCACCTTCTTAGTTGACGTTTTGTCTCTTTCAGTTTCTTTTTCTCTCTGTTCCTTTGTTTTATAATTTAAATGTCATTCTATTATTTTCTCATTGTTCTGTTATTTTATTTTCTCTGTATGTATATTCGAGTTTGTATTTTTCGTTTAGTTTTAATTTTTTACCCTGATGATGTTTAGGCTAAGCGAAACGGGTCGGTTATAAAAATTAAAATAATATCCGTGGTCTTATACAAAGTTATTTTTTTATTTATTTCGAGTTTTTTATTTTTATTTTTATAGTGAATATCACACAAGAGTCCCAACTGCGCCCAACCGTCTGAAGCTAGTGGGACTGTGGCAACCCCGCTCGGGGTATGTTCTGAGGCTGAAAGTAGTGGGGAAGGGAATGAGATGGGGAAGAGGAAGGTTGAAAAGTACTTGGCTATTCAGGTCTACTACCTTTTTGTATGTTTTTAAAGAAAGACAAACATTTCCGGGTTACGAATAGCCTGACAATATTTAAAAAAAATCCTACTATCATTATAATAAGCGGAGGATATTGCTTGTGCAATGATAGAGGACTTTCAGATGAATAGAAATTGGAATCTGACACGTTTTTCCACTCAGCTACTAACCGGTCAATTACTACTTTGGAACATGCTGAAAATATACTATATTATTATACTTAAATGTGAAATAACACAAATTAAGTTAGTAAAATTTGTTTGCGCACGCCGGGATTTGTACCCGCAACCTCTGGTTTTGTAGTTAAGCGTCTTAACCACTTAACCACGGAGGCCGTCAGCAGAGCTTTACGAAAATTCGTTTTTTTTAAAAGAAGTAACTAAATAAATCAAATGCGATGGGTAATTAATAAGGTTACGACTCAAAACGTCAAAAAAAAATACAAATCCAAACCAACAAATTAGTAGTTAGTAAGTGAATTTGTATCATAATAGTTGTTACCCGTGAAATGTAGCTTGGCTTACAATTTAATCTGATATCGATTGATTTAATCTGATTCGGATGTCTCACAATTATTTTCGTTAAATATATTACAGGTAACTACTTACCGCTTTCCTGGATTTGAAAATTCTTTTTTTTTATTTGAAAATTTTTATCCCCTTTTCCAATTTAGAAAATTTCACACTCGTACGTCTGTACCTACGTGCTCGCAAAGATAAGTATATATAGTTAATTATTAAACAAAATTTAAATTTAAACATCAAAATATCCTCCAGAACACAGGTGAATTTTTAACGTGAAGGTACATGTACATTCGTTTGTAAAAACATTATGTTAAGTGTCAGTACCCAAAAATAGATACTTTTTGGCTTTCTAGGACAAGCAATACTACAAAAAATCATCTGTTAATTCTATATATTCGTAAGTTATTAGAAAATGTGTGAGGTTTCCAGGGTATTTTTTTATTTTATTTTTATTTATTAACTTTTTGTTTCTTACATTATTTTTTTACATTACCTACCTCACTGGGTCATAAGAACTTATTCTGAGGTAAATGGCAGTGAGTACAAGTAAAATAATATTTTTAAAAAAATGATGATATTTGTTACACAATGTAACACGATGCAACAGATACTGATCATAAAACTCTCTTGATACCATATAAGATACATTGACAGTAGGTAAAGTTGCAAGGCACTAAATCCTATAATTAAAGACAGTGGATACGATACAAATACATACATTTTACATCGTAACAATCCTACAATTTTTTATAGTGAACACATTACATTTTATACCTAAAGAAAAAACGAAAAAAAATGCTAATTTTGAAGTAGTATATAATAATAGTGGACTTAATAGAACTATTATAGAATTATGGTGCAATATCGTGTTATCATGTAATGATCCAAAACAAAATGTGTTATGTGTAGATGTGTGTGTGTGTGTATAAAGATACTTGCTTGAATGTCTAGGACCATCAAGTCGATGGAAAAAGACGTGTGGCGCGCAGAAGCCAGGTAAAATGGTATGATATCCCGTTTATGTAACCACGAACGAGAAAAGGTGTTACGACACAAAACAAAATATTATGCAATACAGAACCGATGCGGGGTAACGAAATATAGCGTCCGAACAGTAGGGCCATCGTAAAAGAAGTATCACGTTAAACTGAACAGTTAGCAAACTAATACGGTTCAAAAGGAATGACAATACGAAACAAAATATTATGCAACACAGAACCGATGCGGAGTGACGAGATATTCCTCAGCTGGAGGCGTCCGGACAATAGGCCAGTCGGAAAAGGAGTAACGACCCGACGCCCATAAGGCGAGCGCGAACGCTTAGCCTGTCCGAGTTGGCCACCCTGGCCACCCGACTCAGGTAGACAAACCTGAGCGCAGAAGCGTGACGTTAGCAACATATTCCCACGCGATTAATTGAATACTTTTGTTAATTCCTATTATAACGTGTTGAATCTTTGAATGTTATTCTAAACTTAAACCATATCTTCTTGGGTGTTAATGGCTCGAGGCAACAACGCAACAGACATTTTAGTAGGTTTTTCATAAAATTACAGTTGTAAAATTGTATTCACTGGAAACCTCAGATATTTTTCTAACCGCCCACAGAATATTTTCAGATACATATTTTGTAAGATTGCTTGTATTAGAATGCTAGAAATGAAGTATTTTTGAGTACTGACTCATAAGTAAATTAAAAAATAAAATAAAAAAAGTTTTAAAAAAACATTGAGGATTTTACAAGTTACATAGAAATGAATTCGGGCGAGTCAGTGTATTGTAATAAAATATAAGGAAGTATCTAATTATTTTGCATAAGATAAAATAAATAATAATGAGTACGGAAAATACAGTTCCACAAACATTTTATACGTTGTGTTGGTTGTTTCGTACAGTGACGTAAAAAATGTTTTATTATCACAATTTTTAAGAACATTTGAAAACAATGATCGGTGGGTACCTACCTGAACGTGACAGCCTGTATACACACACCCGCGTAGTCGACAAATTTTTTAATTGTAATGTTTTCATGCAAATTAATTGAATTTCACATGGCAACCAAGCCACATAGAAGCAACGGGAAGTTTTTCCACACAGTTTTTCTGAAATTCAGAATGCAGGTTGTTGTATTGTTGAACTGGGAAAACCCCCACAAAGTCCAAGCAACGCACCTGGTGGAACGTGTTTTCTCGTTGAGACAGTAAAAATTCCAGAAACTCGTTATTAAATAAAACAGTTGCAATAAGACGAGTAGATTGCACAAAAGGTAAATTAATTCTGCAACATACAAATAAACAGTTAACTTTTGTTTGCTCCCGTTTTCAATCCCTTTACTAATTTCTAAGAAGATGTACGCCTCAAAAAGCTAATTTAAATAGTAGATCCAATAAAAGGTTGCCATTTTATTTCTAATCAAGAACGTCATTTAATGATATTTCACAATAATTTCAGGACAGAGTCTTTCATATAATCGCTTGTACCTAGATTGTACGTAGTTGAAAATACGTACGCAGAGGTGGCTGATGTATTTAACTGCACGGAATGTAGATACAAGCAGGCGTATTTTGACGGCCTCCACGGTCGAGTGGTAAGACGCTCGACTACGAATCCAAAGGTCGCGGGTTCAAACCCGGCGTGAGCCAATAAATTTGATTTAATTAATATGTGTCGAAACACATTAAATTAATAAAAAATAATAAAAAATGTATATTTGCGGCACGTTCCAGAGCGGTAGATACTCTAAAACTCTAAGTATCGCCCTGGTGAAAGACCACCATTCAGAATCGAAACGTTGCTTGAAATGGCTTTAGTCGTGTTTGGTGACCAGATCTGAATAGCCAGGCACTTCCCAACCTTTCTTTTCCTCATTTCCTTCCCCTCTACACTATCTTCAGCCTCACAACATACCTCAATTGAGGATACCATAGTCTCACTGGTTCTAGACGGTTGGGAGTGGTTGGGACTCTAGTGCGGTATTCACCATAAAAATAATTTTTAAAAAGGCATAATATTATAAATCTTCAAAAGATATTGATTTGACGCAATCAAAAAAATACAATGTACGTAATATTTATATTTATTACTCATTCTTTCTTTTCGTATGAGCAAATAATTTACACTTGTATCACTGTAAAATGTGCCTTCGTATCTAAAAGCTTACTTGGACGTATACAATTAAAAAACAAATAAATAAGAAATTAAAGATTGCACGATTGGCCGGTGGTCAATATGTTCTCTATCCGGAAACACAGCTACCATCGTATGTTATTCGGCTTCTAAATTTACAGCCTGCGTTGCTTGGTTTTTCCCTCGCTAGACAGAATGAGTGAAATATCGCTTCCAACTGCATCGTTGCTTAATACTTGTTTTTCACGAACTGTCAAAAGCATTGTTAAAGCTTTTATGTGCTACAGCACTTGTATTACCATTCAAAGTACACCGCGAAAACGTGAAATTTCTACCAAGCCGCGGATGATACAATTTCGAACGTTGGCCGAGTATTTTCCTCGAAAAATTGCACCGTTCTTTTATTTGCAGTGGCTCGTTTGACGCGGCGGCGGAGGGCCGATGGCCGATTTCGAAGAAAAGCCTGCGCCAAGGATAACCGCGGCCGTAAAATCAGTCATGCGGGACCCGTGAAATGCAATTAAACCAAGTTTTAGCGCAAATGCTGAAGTCAATAAATTCCGCACATTATAGCACAGAGCTACAAATCTTTCACTCGCGTCGTAGAGGGGTAAAGCCTCAGATGATAGAGGCATGAAGCACATATTGTTATTCAGTTTTCTCTATGAACTTCGACAAACAGTGCTATAATGGAGGTTAGGTTCTTCATGTCTAAATTCTACAAACTTATCTCTAAAATGTTACATATAAAATTGTTGTAAACGTTGATATTCACAGACATATCACAACAAGGACGTGCAAAGAAATTGGAATACAAAAAAAAGAATAAATCCAATACGCAAGACAGTTTATTTTATAAAAAGATTAAATATTATAATGTGCTGCCGGAAACCATAAAATATACACCATTTAATAAATTAAAAATAGTTTTCATGTACCATTTAAAATGCATTAGTATGTAATATCAAATAGCATATAAGTTATTATTATTAGTTGTACTTCATACTGTCAAAAAATATATGAGTTTTGATGTACAAATAACTAAAATAAAACCCTAACTTAAAACCAAAATGGTTTCTGCCACTAAATATCAAAACCAAAAATCTAGAGAAACATTTTATTGGTGCATCTGCTCAAAATAAAAACAATTGTCTCTTACTTTGCGTAAACTCAATAAAACATTTTCAAATATCGAATTTCTTTCTTAAACAGGAAATTAATTTCGTTTGTTTATTTAGAGCCTAGGAGTGGAAAGGTCTTATTTAAATTGGCGACATCGTTTTCTTTCCAATTGGTACAGATTACATGTCTAGGTGTTTTCTGTTCAGTGGCTTCAGCAAAGTAAAGTGAATAATTTCGTAAAGTCGAAATCTATAGGTAGGCTTACAAAGATATCAATAATATAATAGCGGAACAAAGCGGTAGGCGCAATACTCTGCCTATCATAAAAATAATACATATGAGTAAAAATAAAGAAAAATATAATATTTTAAAATACATATATAATAATAATAATACTAGATTAAGATCACACAATAAATCTGTTTGATTAAATACCAACGTTTTAGTGAAAATCGACACTTAATGAGGGTATCAAATACAAGGTAACCAGACCTATAATTCTAGGAATAAGGGTGGAAGATGGGACAAAGAAAGACGCTGATCTTTGTGGTTTCCATCTGTAACCCGACGATTTCCCCAATACAGTTTTCAAGTCTATCTAAATAAGAACAACCTTTACGAGAAAATCTTCAGAACCGTCACTATTAAAATCATTTGTTTTTTTTTTTACATACTAACCTCTAACGTGCCTGAGTATCCTATAGGACCTAAGCATTCATCATTATCTTTTCAGTCGTTTTTTATCCTTTACAATCTGTTGTTCGTATATTTAAACGAACCATAATAGCTTGTCAATAAAATAATCAATCCATAGAGATATTTTGTATTGCATTAAGTTTGGTACAAGACGAGTAATACATATTTGAAGTTTGATAAAGTCAGTACGGCTGAAAAAATCGAAATCCAAAGTGAAATTACTGTTTGTATTTACAGGAAAACCTCATGAAGTCCTATTTTTAATTATTTTATGTATTCAGCCACACGAAAATACAATAAAACGTCATAAAAATCTTCACATTTCTTAATCAAACTTTTTTTTGTGAAATGAGGGAGAAAAAACAACTCTCCGAATATAAGAAGCTATGACACAACACTAATGCCATTACGTTCAGTTTGAAAAAAAACTGAAAAGATGGCATAATTGACAAAAACATAATTTTGTAAAACACAAGTGAGTTATTACTAAATTACAGCCAGCAAAATACAACTGAAATTGTACCTCACGGGAATCCGGCATTCCGAAGGTTAAGTGAGTAATAATTGTTTATATTACTTTCACTATCGATTGGTACGTATTTGCTTATAACGTCGCCATTCTAAATCATTTTAAATATACCGTAACAAAAATACGTGGGAAACATCGTAAAATATTCCCGACAAAACGACATTAAAATATTTTTACACAGCCTTAAAAATAATATAGGATACAACCTTGTTAATAAATCAGAAGTTAAGTAAAGATGTGTCTGTATTTTAGTGAAATAATTTCACTTCGTAAATATAAATTATTATTGCCATTTTGCGAGGATGTTATACCTAAGCTCCATGTGCAAAATGCTGTTTCGCAGATATTAACGGTAAATTTTGAATTATACTATCTCTTGCTGATGCGGTAGAAGTCAGATCCCCGAGGCGTATGTGCGGTAAAACTATGTATGACCGTTTTTAAAATGTAGATATTTTAAAAAAGAATGCAAGGGAAAATGTAAGCGTAAATGGTTTGGGCATGTAGAGCGAATGAGCGAAGAAAAGCGTGTGAAAAGAATATATGACGTGAAAGTGAATGCAAGAAGAAGTCGGGGACGCCCGAGGAAGAGGCGCGATCAAGTGAACTAAGACCCGCGTCGTGGGTTTGATTAATCTGTTAGGTAAGTCCTCCATCATTACACAAGCAACATCCTCCGCTTATTATGATGCTAGTAGGAGTTTTTCAAATATTGTCAGGCTATCCGTAACCCGGGAATGTTTGTCTCTCTGTTAAAAAAAAACTTTTGTGAAGAGTCAGAATAACAGAAGAGTATGTATGAATGTGAATGAAGCAAGGAATGTGTGCCGAGACAGAGTTTTATGGCGGTCCGTCCTCTCTGCCTACTTCTGCTGCGAAACGGCGTGATGGTTAGTTACTTATCATCGCTTCCTGCAGAATTAATTTTCTTCTTTCTGACTACCGCAGTGAACAGAAGATAATATGTGGATCCTATATTGTATATTATCGTGACTGATTTTTGGGGTATTGTGCCGTATTGTGCTTCTTTCCCGCTAACCAACCTTTCAGAAATCCTTGAGGTTGTAAGTAAACTCTAGATGCGTATTTTCACTTCAATAGGAACCCTGTAATATTAAGATTTTGGTCTGTAGTATTTCCGAATAAAATTTTAAAGAAACATCAATTCATTAAAAACATTGTTGTTTATGAAGAAATCAGCAGAAACAAAATGAGAAAATGTTTTTTCTTAGAAAAAGGTTTATTGAAATATGTTTCTTTTGCATATTGTATATCGTCGCTGAAAAGGCAAAAAGGCTTAAGCGACACTTTGGTTCAAAATGAGTTAGATATGCAGATTTAATCAGGTTTTTTTCTGCCTTAAATGCTCTGAATCTCGTTTGATTTTGAAGACTTTTGTGGCTCTTCAGCCATCTAAAATATATTTACCGTTTGGGAAAATGCTTGACTCAAGCGACTCAAGTTTGGGACTTATTTTCAGCTTTTTGTCGCTGCAGGAACTTAGCGAGAGCATTAAGTTACCTGAGTTTTTTTTTCAATCCAGCCAGGTACTGGAGACTTATAAATTTTATTGTACAATAAAAAAAAACTTTAAATTTATCTGGTGTAAGCTTTCCATAATGGCGCTTCAGCCCTTTTGCCTTTCCGGCGACGTTCAAATCAAATAAAAGAATTATTTTCTTTTGCGGACTAGCGGAAAGTGAAAATAGTACGATTATAAAGTGTAGTAAAATATTGGGGTTTAAAATTACATTTTAGGATTTACCGTCTCTTCGTTTCTACTTAATGTTTCCCTCAACGCGTTTCTTTTAGGTTACCACAGAGAAAATGTTATTTTTATACTTTTAAACAAGACGATTTTTTCACTTGAACTAAATGATTGATTTGATTGATTCGTTAATTGGTTAGGGATCGGTTTCGCAATTTACGTTGAAATGTGAGTGAACAATTACTTTTCCGAAGATAAAAAAACAAAACCGTTATTAATTCACATTATAATCGAATTATTTTTAAATCACAATCATATATTTTATAAATTACAATCATACACATCAGTTAAGTTTTTTCATGCACTTTGCTTCTAAGTAGTTTTCAATTTCTAATCTCGTCACTTTTATGGCGATTTTATTTATTTTACATTCCGGGCTATTTATTTATATATTTATTTACGCCTGTTAAAGGTTTTAAAAACAAAATGTATTTTTTTAATAAAACAGTGGAAAAAATATTGTACAAGAAAGAAAAAATAGTATTGAATAACAGGTACATTCCGAGTATGTATATATGTAATATGCTCGTATTATGTACGAGTATGTATTTATTTGATTTTATTTAAAAATCGTTAATATTTATATTGTAATGCCAATATTGGTTTCTTTGGAACAATGAACATCAATTGCTGGAATAATTTTAGGAACATATTTATTTGACGGTCTTTAAAGGGGAAAATATTTTTCAGATATTCAAAACCTTTATTTCAAACAACGACAATTATTTTTTTTCTTTAATTTATTTATTTTTGGTTATTGGCCCTTTTTGCACCTTCGTATAGCTAAAAAAACACGTCAAACGCGCGCCCAACATTGTACATGGTTGGTATTCGACACATAAGAACGAATCGTTTCTACGACTCGTTATTAAGAGACACTTATTAGTTAATACCGTACAAGAGTCCTAGCTGCTCCCAACCGTCTAGAACCAGTGCGATTATGGCATCCCATTGAGGTATGTTGTGAGGCTGAAGTTAGTAGAGAAGAGAAGGAGTTGGGGAAAAGAAAAGTTGGAAAGTATCTGGCTGTTCAGATCTGGTCATCAAACATGGTTATGCTATCAATTTAGAGCAACGTTTCGATTCTGAATGGTGGTCTTTAACCAGGGCAAAACTTAGAGTATCTACCACTCTAGAACGTGCCGCTAATGTAGTATATATTATTTCATATGATTTAAATGTGTAATGACACAAATTAACCAGTTAAAATTTATGTAAGCACGCCGGGCTTGAACCCACGACTTCTGGATTCATAGTGAAGCATCTTATCACTCGACCAAGGAGGCTGTTTATGTTCACTCCTTGCTTTCCTCAAAAACCTTTCTCACAGTATTCCTAAAGATGGCAGGACCTGAGGGAAATAAAAAATAAAATAAATATAAAAGTGTTAGATTACTAATTATTAGGTACTCGCATAAATACGTAAAAGTCATTCAGAAAGGCAAAGGTTCGACAAAATATTTATTTGAAACAGAAAACGGCTCAAAACAAACAATACTACCCTTTTTTGAGGGTGTTCTAAAGGGTTGTGTACTTTTTTTCCTCAAGAAACCCAACTCTGGACAAAAGCTTTGTTCTCAAACTTAATTACGATTCATTAAAAACTTTGCCAATAAATTCGCGCTAGTAAAATAACAACCGTGCTAGTAATAACAATATGATAAGTCGAAATCCACAGTTAAGAATGCCAAACTTTCAGAAGCTCGATACTCGAGATTAAATTAATTACGTACAAGACGACAATCTCGCCGGGCGGCTTATTACGAATAACGTTAAAATAATACACCGTTCGAGTGAGCCACTATTCTGAAGAGGGCGGCAATTAGGCTATACAAACACATGTGCCATCAATTACCGTGCTACCCCGGGAGCTGGAATAAACATAAAGTTCCTTTGGTTGATGCAAATTTAAGCGGCGATCTAAAATATTTACGGGACTTGCAAATAATGCCTCCTGAGGTGGGATAAGTTATTGGCCTTGAAGAATTATGTTCAACCCTTCGTTTGGCCCTAAGGAGAATAAAGATATTTTATTCCGCCGTCATATACTACTCGCAGTAGCTACGTAACGCAAATAGAATTCCGATACTCAGATCTCGAGGGAAGGAATTATTTCATCAAATAATTTCTTACAATATTAATTTTACTTTGGTATTCATTCATCGATTTCTTTGGAAAAATACGTGGCGTATCTAATATTTTTTTCTTGTCTAGATAAATGATTTTCTGTTAAGGTAATTGCTTCACTAACTGTTAAACTGTTTGCTAAAATTTATTAAATTCATTTAGTAATTAAATTCACATTGAAAGCGGGCGTTCTCGAAGGAATATCCTACTATATGGTATCTGGGTATAAAAAGAGGTCACTTTAAAAAGCGAGCAATTAGTCAGTCTAATAAGAAGAGAAAAAAAACAAGTCACCAGGATCAACCAAGAACTTCTATCCCACCTTGAAACCTCCAGATCACCAGAAGACTGCGCACTTGAGGTGAAATGTCACAAAACTGCGCTATATGAGTTCACTGTTATTATTATTGTTAAGAAAAATAAATACCTACCCAAGTCGGGTTCCGAAGAAAAATAAAGTGTTTTTCTGCATCCATACGTTCTCGTACCACGATAGTAGAAACACTATCTATGTCGGTATATTCTTCACAATTCAGGTGAATGCATTCCTATCTACTTCCTATCTACGTTTGACTCGATAATTAAATTTACGGATAATTTTAGACAAATTTAAAGGGAGAAAAAAAAAATTAAAGATTGGGCTACACATAAAAATGAATAAAAAAAAATGTGCACAGTGTTTTATCGAAGTACTTAAAACTTAAAGGGAAAAATAAAAAATAAAAACTAAAAGAAAATGCTTTTCCACAGAAAAATTATAAAAGGTACCCAATATATAAACAAAGTGCGACTAAATAATTTTTTTTTTCATGAAAACTTCTTTCGCACTACTAAAAGTACTGCTTGTATTAAAAAATATGTCGGAATATATTAAAGTTTAATTTTGGTTACATAAATCGCACATTCTTCTGATTGGATCATTGTCGTCAATATATTACATGATATGTTAACTAATAATAATACTTAATGCCATTTTTAAAGTATTACATTTTTGCAGTAACCACAACATTTATTTTAAATACACTCATTCTTCCTTCACTTTTCACACTTTCAGTCCTCTGTACATAAGGCAGTTTTGTTACTCTGTTTTTTCGATATGTTATATATTTATAATCACATAATTACGTACATTTTACAATACCAATACCACATGACCACAATCACAATACCACAACCACAACCACAATCGCCAATACCACAGTGACATAGAGAGAGCACGTAAATTTTTCGTTCCTTAAAATAAAACTGTAAACATCGATTTTCGAACTTTTTGTACTGATTCTTTAAACTTAACTTACATCTCAAGTGACTTTAAAATTAATTAGATGCAGTGCCAGCCAAACAACCGGTAATTCTTTGTTATTATACCAAAAACCACAACATTATTGTCAACAGAGTCGCCACTCACACCCACACCTAAGCGCCCAGCAAACTAGTGCTCACTACTACAACATTGACGTGTGTTAACGGAACGGACATCGCATAGACAATTCTAAAACAGGGTTGTCACCTCGCCTTCATCTGTCACAATTAAAAAAAAAAAATTATCCTGTAAAATGAGTGTAACCGACGCACTATCAAATATTAACAAGGCCAAGGTTGAAATCAATGCATTACATAATACTATTACGGATCCTGCACTAAAGCTAACTAAAGACCAGATGGCTAAACTACTTACCAAACTCTCCAACCTCTCCGGCACCATGTTGGACGTTAGTGTGAATGTTGGCATTCTTGAGGGTCAGGTAAAGTCATACGAATACATGATTTCATCCAAACTATTGGAATCGAAGCCACCACAAGACTCTACAACTATATCAACATGTGAAGCTGCAGATGAGCTAGAGGAGAGGAAAAAAAGATCTAAAAATGTTATAATATTCAACTTCCCGGAAAGCTCAGCCAGTACTCATGTTGATACAATGACTGAAGATACGTCGAAAATATCAACCACACTAGCAGCTCTAAATCCGGCTATAAATCAAGCCACTATTACCGCTTTTCGATTGGGGATCAAGAAAACAGATAAACCCCGACCCCTTAAAGTCATTTTAGACAATTCCACACAAGCTATCGATATTTTAAAAAATAAGAACAACATAACTCAGTACCCAGGCTTAAAAATTTACTCCGATCAAACACCAGCCCAAAGAAACTATCTGGCCAACCTTAGAATAAACCTGGACAAAAGAATTCAAGACGGTGAATCAGGACTAACGATTAAATACATAAATAATAAACCAGTAATTGTTAATACGAATCCAAAAAACTGAAACCCATTTTAGTTTATTACCAAAACATCAGAGGCTGCCGCACCAAACTTGATGAACTAAGAAGAGCGCTTCTATTCCACCCGTGTCATATTTATGTCCTTACTGAAACTTGGTTGGACTCGTCTGTTGACACAGAAGAATTAGGCTTCACTTCTCATATCACCTATCGCTACGATAGAAGTACTATTACCAGTACCAAATCTAGAGGTGGTGGTGTTTTAATATCTGTTTCTAAATCAATATCATCGTCTAGACTTAAATGCATCCATAAAAATGTTGAACAGCTGTTCGTTCAAATCAAGACTAGCCTAGGAAAAGTAATTATTGGTTGTGTTTACATTCCACCTGGATCACCTTCAAAAATCTACGAAAACCACACTGAAGACGTTGAAGCTCTCAAACTAAAATATCCTGAAGCCAGACTGCTGCTTATCGGGGACTATAATATACCTAATATTGACTGGCTCACCCATAGTCATTCGAATAACCAACTTAATATCTCTGCTAATGCTTGTGAAGTTATCGATATGTCATCTTTTTTAAATCTTAAACAAATCAATAATGTATTTAATCCTAATCACCAATTGTTAGACCTCGTATTTAGTAGTGATTCTTCTGTAAAATTATGTAAATCAATTGATCCACTTCTGCCTATCGATTCTCATCATCCTCCCTTAATTATTACCATTGCGAACCTTGACCCTAACACTCAACCCGAAATTGTTCCATCCTATTCATATAATTTTGCCAAAGCAGACTATCCACTGATATTAAAATATTTAGAAAGTGCAGATTGGTCATTTATAGACTCTTACAATAATGTTAACCATAATTTAGATTCCTTTTACTCCATCATTAACACGGCTATCGATAAATTTGTACCCTCAACTCAACTCATACTATTGAAATTTCCAAAATGTTTTAACAAAGATTTAAAACAACTTATAGTAAATAAAAAAATCTGGCATAAAAATTACAAGAACAGCAAATCAATCTCAGACTACAAAATATTTCACAATTACAGAACTGAATGCAAAACTCTCTCCAAAAAATTATATCAAACTCACATACATAATACAGAACAGTCTATTCCTTCAGATATCAAACACTTTTTCAAACACATTAACTCGCTAAGAAAAAACAAACCATCCATACCAACATCCATGCAATTCGAGGGAATAAGAAGCAGTGATACTACTGAAACTGCTAATTTGTTTGCCGACTTTTTTAAAAGTGTTTACGAAAAGGACATCCCATACGATCGTATTCCACCCTTTCATCCAAACGAATCAGTCCACATTCCTGCTATACATTTTAACGTTTCTGATATTTCGCGTAAAATTAAGTCACTTGACATTTAAAAAAATGCTGGTCCCGACAAAGTGAATCCAATTTTTCTTGTTAACTGTGTGTCAGTACTAGCCAAGCCACTTTGTCAATTATTTAACCACTCACTGATGACCGGCTGTTTCCCAGATCTATGGAAAATAAGTTATTTAACACCAATATTTAAAAAGGGCAATATTCACGATGTCACTAATTATCGACCTATTTGTATGCTCTCAATAATCCCCAAATTGTTTGAAAAACTAATATTAGATAGAATCTCTATACACCTCAATAAAATCATTTCACCTAATCAACATGGCTTTATGCCGGGCAGATCCAGTTTAACAAATCTTTCACTATACGAAGAATTCATATCAAGTGCACTTAATGATAAAACCCAAGTAGATTCAATATATACGGACTTTGTTAAAGCATTTGACAAGGTTAACCATAAAATCCTACTTAACAAACTTTGCAAACTCGGTATAGAAGGTAATTTGTTAGAATGGATAAAAAGCTACCTAACCAATAGAATTCTTCAAGTAAGAAATAACTCTAAACTATCTTATAAATTTATAGCAACAAGTGGTGTACCCCAAGGTTCACATTTAGGCCCATTACTTTTTCTGCTCTTTGTAAATGACATAATTAATGTATTTGATAACGATGTGCATGTGCTGCTTTTCGCAGATGATCTGAAACTCTTCAAACTCATAAAAACTACAGATGATTGTTCTCACATTCAAGTTAACTTAAATAAGTTACATGATTGGTGTAAACTTAACCAACTTTTTTTAAATATTAGTAAATGTCAGTCAATCAGATTTTTTAGAATTACTCACCCTCTCGACTATGATTATAAAATTGATAATATTTCCCTTACATCTGTCAATGAAATTAATGATCTCGGCATTACTTTCGATTCTAAATTAAATTTTCTCTCACATATCAATATAATAACAAGTAAAGGTTTAAAATTGCTAGGCTTTATTCTTCGAAATGCCAATGAATTTAAAAATATTTCTACATTGAAAATCCTGTACTCTTCACTAGTTCGAAGTCAAGTCGAATATAATTCTTCTGTCTGGTCCCCTCACTTTAAAATCCACTCTGATTCCATTGAAAAATTGCAACATAAATTTCTAAGATACATCAACTATAAACTCGGTCTACCTATTGAAACCATAAATTATAATTTTTTAATGAAAGAATTAAAATTACTAAAACTTTCAGACAGGAGGCTTGTTTCCGACTTGACTTTTATTTTTAAAATTGTTAATGGTATTATAGACAGCCCTGATTTACTTAGCTTAATTACCTTCTATGTACCTAACAGATCCACTCGATCCAAAATTCTTTTTAAATGTAACAACAATATCAGGACTGAGTCATTTAAATACTCGCTTGTACCTAGATTGCATGCAGTGAGTAATTCTATCGCTGAAATAGTAGATATATTCAACTGCACTGAATCTAGTTACAAGAAGGCTATAATAACATACCTCTTTCTAAAATACTAGTGTTAATTTTCTTGGGCGTAATCAAATCGTCGCATCAAATGTTTTTGGGCGCATTGTTATTTTTTATGTCACTGTTATTTTATTTTATACCTATGTTATGTAAAAGCCCATGAGGGCGTATAAAAATAAATAAATAAATAAATAAATTTTTATGGAAAATTATTTCATCTACACTATATTTGTAATTTTTAATTAATTTTTGTTGTATAAAATTTTATGTAAAATATATTAACGCAATTGTAAACACGTTCTAGATCAGAGGTTCCCAAACTTTTTTGTCCCGTAGACCACTTGGCGATTTTTTCTGTTTTGTATAGACCCCCTGCTTTTCTATTATTGATTTTTTTAAGCGTTGGGAAAAACTTCAGAGTTTTGTGAACGCCTCAGTAACTGCTAGTTATTTAAAATGAACCCTTCGTGGTGAACACTTCAATTGAAGTCGAACTCGCCAAAAAATAGTAATAGTCAGTAGAGATCTCAAATCGAAAAGTGCTAGCAAATCATCAAAAAATCCTCTCCGAAAAAAAGGGACTAGTCGGTAGAGATTTGAAATCGAAAAGTACTAACAAATCGACAAAATATCCTCTCCAAAAAAGTGATAGCAAATCAACAAAATTTTCCCTCCGAAAAAAAGCACTAGTCGGTGAAGATTTTAAATCGAAAATTACTAGCAAATCAACAAAAGTTCCTCCCCAAAAAAGTACTAGCAAATCGAAAAAAGATGAAACTGAGGAAGAACCAGTTCCTCGTCAAATCTTTGTAGTTCTTTGGTTCTTTGCAGTTTTTGAAGTACTTAGAATAAAGTACTTCATTGAAGTCCGATTTCAATTGAAATATATCAACTGCCGCAAAATGAAGTAGTTCTTTGAAGTTTGCGGGAAGCCAACATTTTGCTGACGGTCTGCCTTAAGAAATCCACTTTCGTGGACCCCCATTTACGTCTCATGCACCCCCATTTTTTTTCCATTGACGTGGACCCCTTGCAAGTCGGAATCAACCCCTGGGGGTCGATATAGACCACTTTGGGAATGACTGTTCTAGATGACACATCTTTGATAATTTATTTTTACCCAACGATGGGTAGTGTTTTATTTGTACCATTATTAGCTTTTCCTAAAGTACATGATTACATAATTACTTGAACCATAGGGGAGGCTGGCGGAAGAGGGGCGGATAGCGGAAGGGGGAGGTATTGTGATATATTAATTTTGATTTTAAACCTTACGTATTTAAGTGTGGCTGGGAATATTGTCACCGGAAAGGTAAAAAGGCCGAAGCATCATTTTGGGAAGCTTACCCCAGAACACTTTGAAGTTTTTTTTTTGTTACAATAAAGTTTACAAGTCTTCAGTACCTAGTTGGATTTTAAAAAAAAAAGTAACTGAATGTTCTCACTGAGTTACCTGAAGCGACAAAAAGCTTTAAAAAAGTCCCAAACTTGTGTCGCTTGAGTCAAGCCTTCTCCCAAATAGAAAATATATTTTAGACGGCTGAAGGGCCACAAAAGTCTTCAGAATCAAATGAGAGTCAGAGCATTCGACCCAGAAAATGAAACTGATCAAAACTGCATATGTAACTCATTTTTGACCAAAGTGTCGCTTAATCCCCTTTGTCTTTCCAGCGACGATATGACGAGTGCTTTAATGAAACTAACTCTTGTTGAAACACGAATTCTTTCGAAAGCTGTATTGGGTGATTTATTCATCATTTTTTTCTAAAATACTAATTTAGATTTTTCTCAGTATTTCTAAATAAAACCAGAACTTCCAAAAATAATCTCTATTGAATAAGTAATGGGCTGAAAAATTGATAAGCTCAATTATAAGAGCTTTCGTTTTGCGTGGGACGTAGAAATGTGTGCGATGCTTGTTCGAAGCGGGGAAAGAGTGGGTTACTTCACCCCTCCCCGGTGACGATATTGCCATATTTTAGAGAATAACTAAATTAGAAATAGATTGGTATTCAATAAAATGTACTTTTATTTCTAAGGGTTGGTTGGAGGATGCTTGAAGAACGGAAGGACGATGATAACTTTATTTTTACTACTAAACAAGTAACACATCATTTCATATTTTATTGTAAAGAACTTTACCCTAAGCTTAACATTTCCTGAAAAGCAAGTGGTTATTGTGTTTAAATAATTTGTTTGTTTTTTACTATGCATTGGTTTAAATGTAGACAATTTTTAAGGTTAGGTATAGGACAACCTCCGCGGACAAGTGGTTAAGAATCTCAAAATAAATGTTGTTTCATTGGTATTTGTTATTTCACATTTAATTGACATTATATAACAAATAGCATATTTGCGACATGTTCCAGAGTGGTTATTACTCTAAATATCGCCCTGATGAAAGACCACCATTCAGAATCGAAACGTTGCTTGAAATTACTTAAGCCGTGTTTGGTGACTACATCTGAATAGTCAGGTACATTCAAACCTTCCTCTTTCTATCTTATTCCCATCTCCACTAGCTTCAGCCTCACAAAATACCCCTATTGGGGATGCCATAGTCTCTCTCAAGACGGTTGGGAGCAGTTGGGACTGTAAAAATTACTTACATAAAATAAGAAAATCCCTTCAAGGTAAGAAATACATATTATCACTTTCAGATGAAAAGGTTAAATATTTTGTATCAGTCGATGTGGATAGATTCGTTAAAAGAACAGCTAGTCAGAGAGAGATAGATATATTTATTATTTTATTTTTTATACTCGACAAGAGTCTGTGCTAACTGCTCCGAACCGTATAGAGCCAGTGAGAGAGTATGGCATCCCCAACCGAGGATGTTGCGAGACTTAAGGTAGTGGGGAGGGGAAGGAGATAGGAAGGCTGGAAAGTATCTGGCTATTAAGATCTGGTCACCGAACACGGCTAAAGCCATTTCAAGCAACGTTTCGATTATGAATGGTGGTCTTTCACCAGGGCGATATAAGTATCTACCACTCTGGAACGTGCCGCAAATAAACAATATATTATTTCATATCAACCAAATATGTTACGACACACATTAATCTTTTTTTTTCACCCTCTGGTTTTGAACCCGCGATCTCTGGGTTCGTAGTCGAGCGTCTTACCACTCGACCGCGGAGGCCGTCACATATATGCATGTGTAAATGTATCATCTGTGGAAATGGCACTCGACCGTCACGTCAACAGCTCAACTTAAAACTACTTGACTTGCGAAAATTGCAGGGCGATATATAAAAGCCGCCGAAGCTTGGACAACTCTCTGTACCTTAAACGTCTCGCAGGCTGTTTCCGGCACACTTTTCCCCGTACTGTTTTTCATTATTTATTCAGGCACTAATTCATCACGGCGTTACGAGCCACGAACATTTCCACCGAACCCAGCGGCAAAAGGGAAAAGATACTCGGTTTTATGATGAAACTTCCGTAGTTTGATGAAGTAATTAATTTGAAGAAAAACTTTCGATGTCTGATGGGGAGACCTTCTCCAAAGCGGAAAGCGCTTGGCTCTCTGGGATATCCACTTAGTTTTTTTGCAAGACCCGGAAATCTAAGTCTACAATCAAAGGAACAATACGCCATACTCGGCCATTAATTTAAGTTTTATTCTAAGACACTTCAATCGAAAACCTTGTATCCTAGTTTTCGAGGAATAAGAAGAAATAAAACTAAAGATTTATAGTTTTTATCCGACCTTGTTCGAGTTTGGTATTTTTTTCTTCATATTGGTCAATTGAAAAATATAAAATGACAAAAAGAATTATTTTTTTAAAAGTGAATCAAGCAATAGAGGTCCAAAACTACTCCTAACCGTCTATACAGTAGGACTATGGCATCCCTAATCGGGGTTTACTATAAGCATAAGCGACTGGCTACCTTTTAGTGTGCTAATGATGTTGTTGTAAATTTTTTTATTTTTTATTTCTATTTTTGTATGAAGATTTTACAGCAAATCGTGCAGTGCACCACCAAAACAGAAAAATCCTGAAAATCTTCCAATTTTTTTAAAAATCAAAATCATTTCAGCAGCAAAAACATCAATAACATCGTATTTTTCAATCTTAGCACTCTAAAGCCAGCACATTAAAAAGTCACGAGCCGCTACTGGTTGTAAGCTAGTGGAGAAGGGAAAGAAATGGGGAAGAAAAATATTTAAAAGTACCTGACTCAGATCTGATCACCAAACATGGCCAAAACCATTTCAAGGAACGTTTTGATTCTGAATGTTGATCTTTCACCAGGGCGATACTCAGAGTATCTACCACTCTGAAGAGATGGAATATTGACGTTGTGTCTTATTTTTTGACAGAAATTTGGATATTTCAAAGATTTTTACCTGCGTATGGAAATGACGTTATAAAGTAATTATAACGGAAAAAATAAGATTGATTAATAATGATCTCAAAAAATTCAAAATACAATTGAAAAACTGCACTGAAAACTGAAAATAAATATTTTGGTAAATCATTAAATTAGTTTATTAGTAACTAAATAAATAACGAACCCTCATACACACAAGCACAGCTTTTTTATGAGGGTACATCTTTATAATGAAAATTTAGATTAAGAAAAAAATCTGTATTAATATTACACCTTACGTTATAATGTATTTATTATATAAAAAAAATTATAATAAAAAAATTATAAATACTATTTTGGTATGCATTGCCCAGTCAGAATCTTTATTTCTATTACGAATGCATGAAAAAGTTGATTCTCGATATCCGATCGGTGTTTTCAGGGTACACGTATTTAGCAAATACAACTGCTGGTCCATAAAACGTGACAATCGCCTGGGCCCAAAGGGGGTGGCGGCAGCCTGCTAGAGAAAAAAAATCTAATGAATTTTCAAACCGCTGGCAATGGACTGATACTGGGTAGATGATAATTTAAATAACAAATAAACGGCCGCAATGAATAAATAAGTTACCTGCAAATTATGGGGGCAATATTTTATACTTATTAAACAGTGTTAAGAGACTAACTAACTAACTAACCATCACGCCGTTTCCCCGCAGGTAGGCAGATAAGATGGACCACCATACGACTCTGTCTTGGCACACACGCCTTGCTTCATTCACATTCATACATCGTCTTATACATATTCTTTTGTTATGCTGACTTTTCACATGACCCGATTCAAGTATTTTTATTTGATTTTAAATTACATACATTTTTGAAAGATTAAAAAAATAAGATTTTTTAAATAAAGTAAAACAAAAGACATAACAAATAATAAAAAAATAGGCAAAGCTAGTGCGTGGGTATACTTGTGATAACAGTAAAATAATAATTAAAAAAACCACCTACCATGCAATGCACATAACTAATATCCATATATATATATATATATATATATATATATATATATATATATATATATATATATATATATATATATATATATATATATATATATATATATATATATATATATATATATATATATATATATATATATTACTTCTACAAATCAATAGTAGGCTCTCCATAGAAAAATCTGATTCACTTGATCGTGCCATGTCTACCTCGAGCGTCCCGGACTTCATTTCACACTCTTTTCTTCGTCCATTCGCTCTACAAGCCCAAATAATCTAAGCGTCCCCTTCTTGATCCTATTCATTACGCTTACATCAGTATTGCATTCTTTCCGGATATTCACATTTTTAAGAAAGTTATACATAGTTTTACCGTTCATACGCCTCAGGGATCTTATTTCCACAGCATTCAGTCTACTTTCATCCTTCCTCTGCCTGTTCCATACCTCACTGCCACACATCAGGGTTGGAATAAGCACTCCATTGTGGAATAGAATATGCGATAGTTGTGGGCGATAAAATGTTTTAAATTAACCAATCAATTTGTTAAGATTTATGTTTTATACAGTCATTGTTAATTGGTATTTGTTGTAAATGTCACCATCGAACCTAAGTACTTTTTGAACCATTCATCTGAAACTTCTAGTTTAAAACTAATTGGCTATTTTACAAAGGATTTGCCATTTTAGGAAAATTATCTCATTGAAATGCGTTAAAGAGATTATGGACACGATTAAAACTGATTGAACGGCATAATTTCCTTTGTGAATCCGTACGACCGTACGAGTATTATTTTTCAAATTTGAAACTGATGTTTATTTGTGAATTTGAAAAAATATTTTTTAAATCTCTACCTACCTAAATAAAGAACCTAAATTATAATATCTGAGACATGATATTCTTAATTCAAACTCCAACAAAGCTCCAGAAGGTCTGCATTTCTAAAAGCTCCTTGCTTGTCTCAGTAAGTGCGCTCGGAAACGACTATAAAAAGCTTGTCCTATGAAATGTCTCCACCCTCAACCACATCCGCCCGCTTTAATAATTTACCAGTTCATTTTGAGAAAAGCGATTGCGGCAGCCAGACACAAATATTTACCACCCGTTCCCGGCTGACATCAGAAGTGACACCGGGAGGGGGTGGGATGAGGCTATCTGTCATTGGTTCTGGAACACATCACAAGTACGTGACGCTTTCAGTAATGACTGTACTAGAGTTTTGAATGCACCAGATGTAGAAACGCATGCACTAGATATTTAAAAATATATATAATTAACCGAATACCGCCCAAGAGTCCTAATGATGGCCTCCGTAGTCGAGTGGTAAGACGCCAGAGGTGGCGGGTTCAAGCCCGGTGTGCGCTAATAAATGTTTTTTGATTAATATCTATAATAACACTTTTAATCCAAATTAAAATTAAATGAAGGGTATAGAAGCAAAGGCAGTAATCTTTGTCACCCTAAAAGTTGATAAAGCCTTTTATACCCTTTTCTTTCATGAATATATTGATACATTAAAAGATTACTATTTCAAATTGTTCCTAGTTTAATGTACACAAACATTTTGATACACAAAGTTCTCTGTTTCTTTATAATAATCATTCAAAAGTTGGCAATACAACAGAGCCTTTTTTGTAGATTGCTGCCTTTGCTTCTAAGCCCCTTATATATAGTTGATTTTAATAGTATATACAAACACTTAAGTGGAAACCTATAAATGGTCATATTAATACTACCCATATAATATTTTACCTAGTATGTATGTAAACTGTTGGTCTCCCAAACAAATAATTTTTTTTTTTTAAATACCACTTTTTTTACTTTATTCCACTATTTTTTGTTTATTTAAGAACTGACCGGTTTCATCTTATGACGGGTTTCTTCAGACTGGTACAATTTTATGTAAGTCTATGTAATATATACTATTAGGTCCGGAAGGGATGGATATATATCTGTGACTTAAGGATTTTAGTTTTATGGCTGACAAGGGTGGATATACAATACCTTCAAAAACAAATTCGGGTAGTTTTATTACCTTCTGGGAGACGGCTTACACGGGGTGCGTTAGATGCATTTTTGGTTTTTTTTTAAATTATGTAATATCTCTAGTTGTCAGCTTTATTTTGAACAGTTGGCTGTTTTTGAATTTAATGTTGGATTTTCCCGTCTCTGTTTTTAATGTATTTTGAAGAAGGTATATTTACATTGTTAGTTTGGTAAAATATCATTAAATAATAATAATAACACAACAGGGTATTTGGTATCTTTTGTAGATTTCCCCTAGGATTTCTGCGACATATATATTATATTTGCGGCACGTTCAAGAGTGGCATATACTCTTCAGTATCGCCCTGGTGAAACACCACCATTCAGAATAGAAACGTCACAATGGCTTTATCCGGGTTTGGTGACTAGATCTGAATAGCTACATACTTTCCAACCTTCCCATTTTTCATCTCCTTCCCCTCCTCACTACCTTCATCCTCACAACATACTCCAATTAGGGATGCGATAGTCCCACTGGCTCTAGAGGGTTGGTAGCAGTTGAAACTCTTGTGCGATGTTCATAGTAAAAAAAATAAAAAATTAGGTTCAAATGCATCAGATGTAGAAATGCATGCAAAATATATTTAAAAAATATATCATTACGTGAATACCGCTCAAGAGTCCCAACTGCTCCAAGCTGTCTAAAGCCAGTGGGACTATGGCATTCCTAATTGGACGTAGTTATGCAGAAAGCGTCCATTCCCAAAATGATTCAACTGAAAACAAGGCGTTTGAAAATATGACGGTAAAAAATCATCAATATGCGGAAAGTAAATATCAGTGTGTTTTTCTTTATGAGCATTATTATAAATAGTTAATTTATAATATGTTAATGTGTTTAGTAAGAAAAATGTAGTTTTTATGTTATCCTACATTTTATAATTTTTTTAAACTTCAATTTAAGTCAAATATCTGCATGTGCGTTACAAAAAAATAATTACGATAAGTCTATTGCATTTGGAGCTTGGATATTTTCATCAGATGTAAATCTCGAATTTATCTATAGGAAAACATGTCAAACTCGATTATGGAAAATTGTGGGTTGGACGCTTTCTGCATAACTACGTCCAATCGGGTTATGTTCTAAGGCTGAGGGTGGAGTCGGAGACGATGGGAAGAAGAAGGTTGGTAAGTGCCTGGCTACTAAACACGACTAAAGCCATTTCAAGCAACGTTTCGATCCTGAATGGTGGTATTTCACTAGGGTGATACTTATAGTATCTACCACTCTAAAACAAGTCGTGAATGTATTATTATCTAGTTATATCGCACTGGCGTAACTTAACTGCCAATAGTAAGAAAAATTATATTCTGAATTAAGTAGGTACTACGTTTGAGAAAATAACTAAACTTAATAAATGTATTTTCTTTCGGAATCAATCAGCCTTTCAGCTATCAATATGAACTTAATAATATTTTCCTTACCCTTATCAATGAAATTAATAATCTCGGTTTAATTTTAATTTCTATCATGCATCAATACAGTAACAAATGGAGGGTTAAAAATGGTTTATTTCATTCTCCAAATTGACTTCTCTTGCCAGAAACATTAGGAATATTCCAATTTCAATAATCTTTTAGGTACTCCTTTTTAGTTCTTTATAAACATGAATACATTTTATGTACTTTTTTACTAGTTGGTTACTATTAAATTATTAGTCATACATTCTAATTGTCATATACCTACTGTTGAATCCAAAGCTGCGATAAAACACCGAATGTGTTTCCAGCTTCAGATTAATTTGGAAAATAGTGGACTGTAAAACGATAAAATATACTACTTGATGGAAGTGTCTAATTATGGATGTGGAGAGATTATGGAATGAAGGAAGTAGGAAACCAATTCAATCACCGATGAAGTTGAAGTTCTTGATTATTCTCACACATTGTATTATTAACGAACACCACAACAACAAAAAAAACACTTAATTTAATATTATTTGAAGAACAACAATAAACCGAACGACCAAGCAAATTAAACAACGACTAAGATACCAACGAAGAAACACGTTTTTTCACATAACTCTCTTCTGTTTCAATTGTCACTTGTTTTCAAACTCGATATTGTTGAATACGGAAATTGAATATAGTAAAATGGTGGGATAGATAGGAACTGGATGAAAAACAAGAAGGTAAGAACATAACAAGTTATCTCTTTGAAATCTGACACATACCAAAATCTCGATTATTTTTTACATATCCATTCCAAATACGATGTAAAGTCGATCATACCAGTTTGAAATATTTTGAGTTTTGGCAGTATACTTGGTGTGTGGGGTATGACCCACGAGCTTTGTTGTCTCAATAAACATTACCGTTATGAAAACGAATTACAAAAATTGTCGTATTTGATTTTTGTTAAAATGCACGCCCTCCGGATGCTATTATATTAACCATAAATCATAAAATATGTTTTTCCCACAAAAACGCTCGAACTGAGAGCTCTGGCGTTATAAATTTTTCATGTTTTTTTTTCTATCTAAATCTCTTGGTCAAAATGACGTTTGTAAGTTTGCAACATCTATCTTGAGCTATGGAGTTTTGAAATATATATCGGACGGTCAATAATAATATAAGACGCCACTCTGTTTGTTTTCTTTGATTATTTTTTATTGTTCAACAATAAAAATTTAGTGTAGAAAAAATGATAATAATTAAATAAATATAAAATCGGTTAATATTTTCTACGAAACCAAGGAAATGGATTATAATCTCAAAATAGTTTTAAAAATTAATGAATGAAGGAGGTATTTCAAACGATTTTGGAAGGTAATTTTCCACCCGGAATAACTAATTCAAACCTTTTTAACAAAATGATATTTAAAATAATCATCAGAAACTCGATCTTAAAATGTTGACTTAAAATTTTCGTAAGATCTTTAAAGAGATCACTTGAACGATTTTCAGGTAAAAAAAGAGGTAGAAAGATGGCTTAAATCAGTGTTTCCCAAACTTATTTGGCTCACCGCCCACTTTTAAAGTCTATTTTTCTTCAACGCTCTCCCACTGCCCCCTCCCCTACCCCCTAGACCCATAAAAATAAGATTAAAGCACTGACGAGAAAAAAGCTGCAGGCTAAAAGAATCTCTGTTGAAGGTTAAACATCTTTGAAGTGAAAGTTTAATGTTTTCAAAAGGAAGCTCGCCAGGGTTTTTCCTCGTTTCATTAATAACGATAATTAAAATATATTTTAATTCAATTAATTTCACCTTTTCTGTCCTTTTCAAGGCTTTTTGTTTGTACAAGACTCTGAACACATTTAGATTTTTGGTAAATGCACCCTGACCTAAAAAGAGGATTTACATAATTTTGGTAATAATTGAGCAAGTACGAGTATATGAAATACGGAGTGAAAAATAAAAAAAGAGGGGGTAACAGTAGCCCAACCGACCGGTCAGTAGCGTAGTGGTCTAAAGCGTTGGGTTTTCACCTGAATATCGCGGGTCCAATCCTTCCAGGCAAAATTTTCCGCTTACAGAGATCGAAGTATGAGGAATTCAAATTATTATTTACCCGGGAATGTTCCTCTTTAATGATGGCTTTTTTATGTTTATTAATAATTATATATTTTACATAGCATGTTCCTGGTAACCTAGTCAAGTTAACAAAGTAGAAAAAACAACAAAAATAAGTTAATCCATCCAATAAAATAGTAGAACGGTTCGTGTGCATGATTCTTGCAAAAATATATATTTATATATATTTAAGTGAATACCAACTGCTCCTAACCGTCCAGAGCCAGTGAGACTATGGCATCCCTATTTAGGGTATGTTGTGAGGCTAAAAGTAGTGAGGAGAAGAAGGAGATGGGGAAGAGGAACGTTAGAAAGTACCTGGCTATTCAGATCTGGTTACGAAACACGGCTAATGCCACTTTTAAGCAACGTTTCGACTCTGAATGGCGGTCTTTCACCAGGGCGATACTAGAGTATCTACCACTCTGAAACGTGCCGCAAATATACTTTAAATTATTTTATGTGAATTAAATGTGTTATAATAAATATAAATTAAAATAAGAGTTGTTTTCGCACGCCGGTTTTGAATCCGCAACCTTTGGATTCGTGGTCAAGCGTCTTACCACTCGACCATAGAAGACATCATACGACAAATTTATAGTAAGAATATTTATAAATATGTTTTCGTTGCCTTCGCCCCCCGTGTAGCTCTTCACTGCCCCCCCCCCCATCTGCCTACGAGGCCAACAGCGCCCCCTAGATCTCTCCAACGCCCCCCCCCAGGTGGGCATTTTCGTCCACTATGAAAATTACCGGTGTGGAGAATGAAATTATGTGAAAATTCAAAAGTAAAGTTACCTAGAAATGTACTCTTTCATTACTAAATAGTTGTCAAACAATTTCTATTCTAATAAAACTTGACCACTTTATATAGCGCCATTTACCTAGTGTCGATGTATATTTTATGGTATCAAGTGAGTTTTACGGTCAGTATCTGTTGCATCATCTAACATAGTGTAACAAATATCATCATTTTTTTAAATATTATTCTACTTGTACTCACTGTCACTTACCTAAGAACAGGTTTTTATGACCTAGTGAGATAGGTAATCTAAAACAAATAATGTAAGAAACAAAAAGTTAATAAATAAATAAATATATTTTTGTGAAATATCAAGGGACTTTAGTCGGGATGTTGCAGATTCGATTCCCGCATGAGCGTGTGAAAAGACGCTAAGGCAGGAAGCGCCGCAGGCAATAGAATGGTTACTTTGACAAAAACGACGCCACAGCAACTCAGCAACTAATCCGCTGCTTTGCTGTCTTAACGAGACATTAGCAAGCATTTTAAATAGACATTGAAAATTAATAATTCTTAAAATTCATGTGGATGGATTATTCTATTGGAAATACGGAAATGCTACAACAAAATTAATGCATTTTAAATAATAAATTATAAAAATAAATTTACTGCAGTCATCACTTCATAAAAAATACCAGGTTTTTCGTGCTGCACAATGATTTTTTTCTTAACAAAATATTAATTGGTCGGCTTTTGAAATTTGATATTGATTTACGCCGACAGTGATGTTGACAATTTAAACCCTTCGATAGTAGTTGATTAAAAAATATAACACGATTTTAGTTATGCCTTTTGACAGTAACAGCTAATTATATACGAGTACATTCAAAACACATTTATATGGCTGTCAAAGCGTCAATTCATAATACGTATATTGTTTATAAAAATTGCTTTAGTATAGCAGGTATCTGAAAAAATGTATTTAATTTTGAAAATACGAATAAAGTGTAAAAAAAAATCAGAATGCCTAATATGTCATTATTGAGTTCCAGTAACATATATTTTTTTTTAATGACAGCTGTTTCGGCATTCAAAGTTAGTATGATAATATGTAATATTGTTTCAGTTCAGACGGTTGAAAATGATTTTGGTCACAATAATAATTAAAAGAAAAAAGTAAAACTTAACAAGAATATATTATAATTGTATTTGATTTACTTTCTAACTAACTACCTTACCATCTCGCCATCTCTCCACAAGGGTAGACAGAGTGGATGTATTTCCATACAATTCTTTCTCGGCACACATTTCTTGCTTTATTCACATTTATACATCGTTTCATACATACTCTTCTGTTATTCATGGGCGGACTCAAGTATTTGATTAATTTGATCGTGTCATGTCTTCCTTGGACGTCCCCGACTTCTTCTTCCATTCACTTTCGCGATGTGTACTATTTTCACACTCCTTTCTTCGTTTATTTCTTCTAAATGCCCAAACCATCTAAGCGTCCCTTTCTCAATCCTATCCATTACGCTTACACCAGCCTTACATTATTTACGGATATCCACGGTCATACATGGTTTCACCGCAAATATGCCTCACGGATATCATTTCTACAGCATTCAGTCTACGTGATTTTTAAATATTACTAAACATAACAAATATGGAGTTCTACAAATTAAACAGAAAAAAATACGAATTAAAAAATCAAAGTAAATAAATATAAAGTCATAAAAGTGGCTCCCTGTGAGGGCATAAGACCAGATCTGGGCATTATCGTTAACCATAAATAATTTCCTCTGTTAGTACGTACGACCGTACGAGTGTGAACTTCTCAAATTTGTGATGGTAATTAAAATCATTAAAAAAAATAAAATTATATTTTCAAAACCTCACCTACCTAATAAAGTACCTACCCATAGTGTATTTGAGCAGACATTGTTCTATATTTAAAGTGGGTAGATTAAAGCAAATAATGTTTTTCTTTAGCAAGTCAAATGATTTTTTAAGGGTATTTAACTGCTAACGTGTAAATGTTTTGAATTAAAACAAAATTTTAAAAATTACACTCAACATAATTATCACATTTTTAATGCCTTTTGACATCAATTCGACTAAAACTCGGCCACGTTAAGCTTACTAAAGCAGCTTATTTGAACCGTGCGCTTTTTCTGTATGCTAGAAAAAGTTATCTGAAAAGTTTATTGAGATATTATGAACCTCGAGCGACATTTTACAGCGTGCTTTCATATTCAGGTTTATTTATTTTTCTGGCTTCCCCCTTTTTCTCAAAAGCTTTTTTTCCAAAGTTTCGAAGACGATTGCAGTTGGAAGGTTTTCATTCGAAGGACCCACTCAACTTTATTATCCACGTGAAAATATGCGCAAGTAAGTTTTTTTTTGTTTTTAAGAAGTAACATTTCAAGGAAACACATTAATAAACGATACTTATTGATGTGATCTGAGGGTCCTGTATTAATTTGGAGACAAATGGACTAACTAACTAACCATCACGCTGTTTTCTCGTAGGGATAGGCAGAGAAAATTGACCGCCATACAACTTTGTACGGTACACACTCTTTGCTTCATTCATCGTCTCGTAAATACTATTCTGTTTTCTGACTCTTGACATGGCCCGACTTAAGTGTGAAACTCACTTGGTCGTATCATGTCTTCCTCGGGCGTCGCCGACTTCTTCTACTATTCACTTTCGCGTCATAAATTCCTCTCCTACTCCTTTTTTAGTTCATCCGCTTTTCATGTCCAAACTATCGAAGCGTGCCTTTCTTAATCCTATTAATTACGTTCATATCAGGTTTACACTCCTTCCGGGTTAGCCAATATTTTAACACGGTCATATATATATTTGCGCACATACACCTCAGAGATCTCATTTTTACAGCATTCACTATACTTTCATCCTTCTACTGCTAGTTACATGCCTCACTGCCATAATAGGGTAAGCAGAGAGGACGGACCACCATAAAACTCTGTGTTACCACACACTCCTTGCTTCATTCACATCCATACATACTTTTCTGTTATTCTGATTCTTGACATGGCCCGACTCAAGAATTCGATTCACTTCATCGTGCCATGTTTGTCTCGGGCGTCCCTGACTTCTTCTACCGTTCACTTTCACGTTATGTATTCTTTTCACACTATTCGTTCATTCGCTCTACATGACCAAACTATTTAAGCGTCCTTTTTCTCATCATATTCATTTTTTTCCAATAACCTCACACACGTGGCATTAAATAAAATAGCTTCCTTCGGGGCCTATGTCATCTTTGGGGATGCTGTGTGGAGGGATCATTACACTTACACCAGGCTTACATTCTTTCCGAATATCTACATTTTTAACACAATCATGCATGGTTTTACCGCACATACGCCTCAGAGATCACATTTTTACAGCGTTCACTCTACTTATATTCTTCTTCTGCTAATTTCATGTCTTACTGCCATACATTAGTGTTGGTATAAGCTCTCCATTGTGGACCGCTAGCTTCGCTTCTTTGGATATTTTTTATTTGCGCTAACAGTGTTCATTCATCCATTAATGGAGTTTCCTGCATTCACCAAGACCAATCACCTTTTTTTAAATAAATCTATCAAAATGTTTATCGGTATTAAAAATTATTAAAAAAGTGCATTCAAAGCAATCAAAAAATACCCCATAATTTAAATTTTTTTCGCAATTCTATGACTATTCAACAAAATTTATGCTTGTATTAAAAAGGCGAAAAGTGTGTATTTTGGGTGCTCACCCTTAACACAAAGTATCAAAGAATTTCAAGGTGAAAATCCTTAATTCAAAAAAATAAATACAATTGATAAACAAATCTTCAGAAAAACTAGTTTCATTCGCTTTAAATTATATTCTCCGTTAAAAGACAATTGTTAAACTGACATTCTAGATTCTAGACAATACATTATTGCTATATTACACTTTGTCTTTGTTACGCGTTAATGTGTATGATTAGAGAACTAAAAAAAAGGAAAATTTCTTGTATTTGTAGAAAAAATGAATATCTAATGTGAGAAGCAATGTATGTCAAATACAGAATAATTTCAAGATAACTCTTCAATAATAAATTTACATCATTAATTTATCTTTCAACTTTTAGAGCATAAAATATCTGCTGTTTGTAGTAGGGTAAATTGTGTGTACTCGATGAATGAAATTGGACTCATTTGACGAATAAAACATAAACTAAAACGAAAAGCAGTTAGTTTATTATGATATTGTTGTTTTTATTTATTTTATGGATTCATTCGTAATCCTCTGCTAACTAGCTGGGGCTTATACAAATACCCCTCATAATGTCTATCTAACTAGTACTGCGGCTCATTAGGCCTTATTACTATCACCATCTGATGGTTGTATTTAATTGACTGAATTTAAGTTTACATTAGTGAGAGGAAAAAGGTCTTTACTGGATAAAAAACCGTATTATTATGACATTGTTGTCAAAAGCGTTAGCATATCTAATATAAAATAATTTTGGAAAAACACAATCCAATTTTCAAACAGTGTAACGAAAGGCCGCAACTTCAGCACCTTTTTCGGCAGGTAAAAACACGCCTCTGGAAATTGTCCGATTATTAATTTCCGTTACATTTTCACGAGATTTCCCCCAAAGTGGAATGTATGCCGAAAGTGGTCTTCCGCGTGTAAACACGGGGTCTATTTCACATTCCGACAATTCCTTGATTTCTCGGGGGAATCCAAATGAATAGGACAGGCGGGATTATGTGATGTATTACTGGCTCGTGTACTTGTATGCTATAGGTCCGCCAGCCAACAAGTGCCCTGTACTTCCGCTTCTGCCCTCAGTTGACTTCCGTTCAACTCCTCAAACCTTTTTAATATCAAAGTAAGATTGAAAGTGTTTTTTTTAATTTAAAATTTTTATAGTGAATACCACACAAGAGTCCCAACACTCCCAACTGCACCCAACCGGGGTACGTTGTGAGGCTGAAAGTAGGGGGAGGGGAAATCGATGCGTAAAAGGAAGGTTGGGAAGTACCTGGCTGTTCAGATCTGGTCACCAAACACGGCTAAAGCCATTTAAGCAACGTTTCAATTCTGAATGTTGGTCTTTCACCAGGGCGATACTTAGAGTATCTACCACTCTGGAACGTGCCTCAAATATACTAGATATTATTTTATAAAAAACCCTATCAAATTTAATTATAAAATAGGGAATGATTTATTGTCATCTAAAAGGTCGATCAAAGACCTAGGAGTAGTCTTTGATCCCAAACTTACGTTTTCAGACCATATATTGCAGTTATCCACATCGTGCTACAGACTGTTAGGGTTTGTTATACGGTCTAGCAAGCGATTTACCAAGCCTGCAGCGATGACTTCTATGTTCAACTGCATTGTAAGGTCCAAACTAGAGTACACCTCTGCTGTATGGGCCCCATACCAAAATAAATATATACAATTATTGGAACAGATCCAAACAAAGTTTCTCAGATATTTGTATATGAGAATCCACGGCGTCTATCCAAAATTTATGCATCATAAAGATTTGCTCTCCGATACGCTTTATCAAAGTCTCCAGTCGAGAAGGAGTGGGGCCCTTGCAGTAACAGCGTACAAAATATTGAATAATTTGATTGACAATCCATACCTCCTGGAATGTTATAAGTTGTTTGTGCCAAACAACTACTGCCAGGGGCGACATCACGATCTGCTGTGCATTCCACATGGCAGAACAGACGTGTTGGCTCAGCACAGCATGACACGGGGTATGGTAACATATAATAACATGTCTCTTGATATCTTCAACGTAAACCTTGAAGATTTCAAGAGACATGTTAAAAATATCTCTTACTTTAATTTAATTTTGTTACTTCTTGTGTTTTGTAAATGGATATATAGTCTGTAAAACACAAAAAAAAAATATATATATCAATTAAATATGGTATGACACATATTAGTTCAAAAAATTATATATTTTTCTGATAAATATGTATCTTATAAGGCGGAAACTATTGTTCTCCTTGTTTTAATCATATTTAATGTCTTCCATTGCTGAATAGTAAAGGCTCAGAAGATACAGGTTTCTAAAGGTCTTCTCGTATCCCCTTTTTTTCTGATGCAATCTCCTATCGACTATCGGAGTTCGGCGATAGTTCGTGACTCACTAACTAAACTGAAGTAAACATTATACCTTGGAGTAAGAATATATAAGGAGAGGTACCTTTGAGAAACAGTGTAGTCAGATTTTTTTACTTTAAACTGACTTGATAGAAAGAGACAAAGATATTTTGAAAGATGTCGGATAGCTTATTAGTTACCGCTCACATGGAATCCGGACATTTTTAATAAGCATATTTGAACACATAATACAAAACAATATCAATACACCATTAAAATGATTTATAAAGTCTAAATATCACACAAACACTAGTTACCAGTAGGTTTGCCTTAATAATGATAGAAGCTTTTTGTTAATTTCATGTCTTTATATCATTAACCACTTTCTATCTTACATAACCTCTGTCTCTCTTATAATCTCTTTCGTCTAGCTCATTTCCTGATTCCTGGAAAATTTCATATATTAGGCTTATTTTTAAGTCTGGTAACAGTCGAACATCGAAAACTACAGACCAATATCGATTATATCCCACATTCCAAAAATATTTGAGTCTATCATTACAAAGAAAATTACCCCCGTATTCAAAAATATATTCTGATTGAGGAACAGCGTGGATTTAGATCTGCTAAATCTACCACAAAAAATTTACTTTCCTTCACTAATACCATAGTCAACGCTATGGAAGATAACTCTCAGGCAGATGTTCTCTACACTGACTTTTCTAAAGCCTTTGATAAAGTTAATCACTCAATTCTTATCGCCAAACTTCATGCTATCGGTATTAGAAACCCTTTATTATCTTTCAAATCTTATTTAAATGAGAGACAACAAAGAGTCCAAATTAATAACTTTGAATCTATAAAAAATAAAGTAACGTCTGGAGTACCCCAAGGTGCCTATCTAACTCCACTTCTTTTTAACATATTTACTAACGATATTGCCAAAGTATTTTCTTCCTCGCGTTTTTGGCATTTTGCAGATGACAATAAGATCCTTTAAATAACAAAATCTTTTCATGACTGTATTCTTCTGCAAATTGATATTGACTCATTTAATGAATGGTGTGAAACTAACTGCCTAGAATTAAACATTGATAAATGTAAAATTATTTCATTTCATAGAACTCTGAACCGATCCTCTTCAATTATAAATTAAATAGTGTCTCCCTATCTACCGTCAGATCTATAGAAGATCTTGGTGTCACTCTAGACTATAATCTTTTTTTTCTGACCACATTAATAATGTACCTAATGAATCACTAAAACTTCTTGGCTTCATCAATAGAATTGCATGTGACTTTAAGAATATAAAGACCCTAAAAACCCTTTACTGCTCATTAGTTCGCCCTCATCTAAAATATGCCAGTGTAATTTGGTCCCTTTCTATACCGTTCATATTCATCATATTGAATCCGGACAACATCGATTCTTACGCAGTATTGCACGGAGATTAGGGCGAGGAAAGAAAAATTCATACGGTGAAATTGAACAATTATTGAAAATGTCTTCATTAGAAAAGCGCAGGAAAGACTTTGATTTACTTTTCATTTACAAAATTAGTAATTGTTTTACTAACTCACCTTCTCTGTTGCAACATATCCAGTTCAACATTCTTTGCCATAGACTCAGAAACAATGAATTTCTGTTCCTCAATCATTACTATTCTAACTATGGGTATAATTCTCCAATGTCAAGACTTGTTAACTCAAGCCATGGTTTAGAAATTTTTGGTAGCAGTCTAAATGATTTTTGTTATTATTTATGACTTTACCAAAACCTTGACTAGATTATGGCTTAAATGTTCTCTCTTTTGTTTATTTTGTCCTATTTTTGTTATCGCTTCATTTATTACTATGCATGTACTATTCTTTCTCTATTGCTCTTTTTCCATTTCGTGTTTTATGTCTTTTTTGTAATTCGACTTTAGTCCGTTAAATTATAAATAAGTTAAAAATGTGAAATTTCTACAGTTCGGTCAAAAATATTTAAAACCGTTGAAACACCTCTGAAAAGTGATGTTTTAAAACCTTTTTTTTGTTTTATTTGATCATTCACGCATAGCAAATGCAAGTTTTTGGATCAACATAAATATACGAAATAACCTCAAAATCCGTTGACGTAAGTTATGCGACTCGATGATGTGAAGTTAGCGCGGACAGAGAACATTCTTACATTCTTAGAAGTGCTTCAATATTATGTGCCGACTTTTCTTGTCTCTTTCTCTCTCATGGTATGCGACTAAAAAAACCCGGAGAAAGTGATTTATCGCAAATTCGTTGAGTAAAAAAAATAGCATTAGCTCTGCACATAAATATACTTACTCCAAGCATTATACTCGTACATGGGTGTGGAGTTTTCTGAATTGGCGACAATCGACTGCGTGTCACGTGAAAGTGAATAATATTGACTGAATTATAAATAGTAGGGTGATGCCTTTTATAGCGTGTAATTACTATCCCCACTACTGCAGCTGTGGAGGTCGATGTCCTTTGCTGTACTGGTACTCTAGAAATACAAATAATTCGGTGGCATCAGCATTTGGAGTTTGTTGCTTCTGTGAATCGGTGACTTATGCAGGTTAAGTGATCTCTTTCACATTCGGCGGTGTCAGTATAAGTCTTTTTTTTTTCAGCAATGTCTTTCTCGGGCGTCCTCGACTTCTTCTTCCTTTCACTTTCGCATTATTTATTCTTTTCACACTCCGTTTTGCTTTCGTTCGCTCTACATGTCCAAACCATCTAAGCGTTTCTTTCTTGATCCTATTAATTACGCTCACATCAGCCATGCATTCTTTCCGGATATCCACATAAAATAAATTCCCAAAGTTAGGCTTTATTTGAATTATTAAATAACTATCCAATATCAAATTTTATTTAGAATTTTAAAATAACAGTAAAAACGCAAAAATTAAAATGCAATAATTTATTTATCACACATTGGTATTAGAACTGCCCTAATTTGCAAAGCTTGGCTAGCCCATTAGCATCTTCTCACAAGTATTTCATACAATGGTCAGCACATTCTCGATCTAATGCTTGTTTGGCTTTTTAAAAGTGCGAAACTTTTTCGCAGCCGACGCCTTATGTAAATGTCAATAAATAAAAGGTATTTCTAGTTATAATTTTAAGTATTGAGATAATTATATCGTAATTTAAGCCATAGTTTTTAAGGTTCGTAAAGTCCCCTTGAGGTGATATTTCACATAAATTGTACTACAAAAATTAGTAAACTATTATTATTATTATTAAACAGAAAAAAAATATTTCACACTTTGAAACTGTTAATTTTGTGGATTTAATTTAGTGGAACTCCATTTTAATGATTTTAATAATACTATTTTTTTCTTTATTCCACCACTTTTTTTTTTATTTTACAAGCGCTTTACAGAAGGCCGAGAAGATGTGATGACGATGAGCGTCCTGGAGTTGTGGAAAAACAAATCATGGATTTTATTCTTTTATCCATTTTTTTCAAAAATGAAAATCGAAGAACACACAAAAACGTGACTAACCTTTCCAGTTGTCAAAAACAAACCACTTATTCAAAATGGCTGATAATACTAACATATGATAAACATATGTGTACCAACATAATAAAAAAAATCGATAATCGAATGTACACAGCCCGCGAAAATTCAAAATTCACCTTTTCTTTTGAACAGGCCATGTACGCTGTAAACCAAATGATTCAAGATAATACATGTTGTCTATCTAATTAACTAACTGAACATCACGCCGTTTCCCCACAGAGGTACGCAGAGAAGATGGACCACCATACAACTCTATCTTGGCACACACTCCTTGCTTCATTTACATCCATACATCGTCTAATACTGACTCTTGACATGGCCCGACTTAAGTATTTGATTCACTTGGTCGTACCGTGACTTCTTCATGCGTCAACTACCTCTTCTTCCATTCACTTTCACGAAAAGATATTTTTATCACACTCCTTTCTTCGTTCGTTCGCTCTACATGCCCAAACCATCTAAGCGTCCCCCTCTTGATCCTATTCGTTACGCTTACATCAGCCTTTTCTTCTTTCCGGATATCAACATTTTTAACACGATCATACATGGTTTTACTGCACGTACGCCTCAGGGATCTTATTTCTACAGCACTCAGTCTACTTTCATCCTTTCTCTATTCTTCCTAATTCAGGTTTAATTTTCTCTTACTTTCTAGCTACAAAGAAATCAAAACCCTCGTTTAACTTCTCTTTTAAATAACTTGTTGACTTTCTAAAATTACCTTGGTAGCTCAGAGCAATAATATACAGGAGGGAGCGGTTCTGTACTATCTGTAGTCAGTATTGATATTTTTTGCTTAACTCGGTTAGACGTCAGCGTGGCTAAGACTAGGGCTAGGGTATATATACATCCGTTCATAGGACATGTTGACATATTGTTTTCGTTCATTTGTATGACCACTTTTTCACAGCATTGTTATAAACAAAAATATAGCATATAACCTAAACAACCGTTGAGTTATGTCCAGTTTAGTCGCATATCAAAACAAGTGGGCAGAGTCTCCGGAGACGCGGGAGACGGAGAACATTGTTACATACGTAAAAGCGGTGTGATATTTTGCGAATTTTTTGTTTTCTCTTTCTCTTTCGTGGTGTACGACGTAAAAACCCGGAAAAAGTGATTTATCCCAAATTTGTATTGGTTGGGTAAAAAAATTAGCTTTCTCTCCATATATTGTTACTCTAAGCTTGGTAGCTTATCTCAAAACATTATGATTTTACTGCAAAATAAATAATAGCTTTAAACACTTAAGTGGTATTTCATCACCTCTGATTAAGGTGTTGAGTTTGTCAAGTAATTTAACCATAGGATTGACATGGCGGTAAACCGGCGAACGTTACCCCACTGTCGAGTTGTTCCCAATTAGTCAATCGCAGGATTCAGCGCTTAGAGTAGTTTAAACAGACATTTAATTAACGGGTAGCTTACTCAGCGTTGGTGAAACATATAATATACGTTACTAGACGAATAGCACTAATGACAGTTCACTAGCTACGCCTTCCATAATTGCACGAGCAACATTTTCCGCTTATTATGATAGCAGTAGGAGTTAGACTGAACGCAGTTGACGCAAATAAGAAATTGTCCAAAGAAGCGAATCTTGCAGTCCACAATGGAGTGTTTATACAAACCCTGATCTACGGCAGTGTGGCATGGAACTGGAAGAGGAAGGATGAAAGTAGTCTGAATGCTGTGGAAATGAGATTCGTGAGATGTATGTGCGGTAAAACCATGTATGGCCGTATTAAAAATGTGGACATCCGGAAAGATTGCAAGGCGGATGTAAGCGTAAAGAGTAGGATCAAGAAAGTAGAGAAAATGAACAAAGAAAGGAGTGCGAAAATAATATACAATGCGAAAATGAATGGAAGAAGAAGTCGAGGAAGCCCGAAGAAGACATGGTACGATCAAGTAAATCAAAAACTTGTATCGGGTCATGTGAAGAGTCAGAATAACAGAAGAGTATGTATGAGACGATGTATGAATGTAAATGAAGCAAGGAGTATGTGCCACGACAGAGTTGTATGGCGGTCCTTTCTCTCCTCCTACCTCTGCGGGGAAACGCCGTAATGGTTAGTTAGTTGGTGTTTTTTAAATATTGTCAGGCTATTCGTAATACGGGAATGTTTGTCTTTCTTAAAAAAAAAGAAAGGTTGTAAAGTAAGGTTAATTCTGCATTATTTTAAAGTTCAATGTACCTTTTATGCAAAGTAAGTGACGTTAACACGCTAAATTTTTTTTTTAATTAAAACCCTGTCTAAAACTGTTTTACAAACATCTTTTTACAAAGATTTGAACTTCGAAATACAACCTTCTCACCTCAACATCGGCGCTTTCTACGCCAACCGAAATCAACGTTAAACACTTCACGTGCTATTAAACGTAAATCATACGCAGATACAGTACACTTGTCATAGTAAAATATTATCATTCTTTTCATTTATGTTAACACCCTTCTTTTTCCGAGTAATAAATCTTGTCGAACGAATTATGTTTGTATCATTAAATTGATTTTTTTTTCGAATATTCTCCTCCTTTTTGTTCGGTTAACAAACCTAAAGCTAACATAATTGAATCAATTAATTTAGGAATCGAAGTGAAGCCTATTACACGCATCACTGTAATTTGGTGATGAACCAATTTATTTTTGTTCCGTAGAACTTTCTCACAATTGCGTCCAAAGTAAGTCTCAAAGCTTAGATTATTTAGTGATGAGCACAACACGTTTCCTTAGTTATTTCTCCATCGGAATCTGCCTCAGCACAACGAGAGGGAATTTATTCTGTCGTAAAGTTTTTAAGAAGATTCCAGATACTTACCGCAATTGTTGAAAGTTTTGTTTTCAGAATGAAAAATGTAAGCTCCCGTAACAGATGTTAAAGCGCCGCCGCCAGAGATTAATCTCTCGAGAACAGGCGACCGCTTGAGAAATCTTGATTTGTAGTGAATTACATTTTTCGTTTCAAATGTAAGTTACACACATGGATTTCAAATCTGTTTGCTCAATAAATAAATGACCTAAACGTTGTTGCAATACTTTTTAATAATGTCAAATAAATAAAAAAGATGTTTTTTTCTGAAACCACTTAAAATTAATTACATGTTGAAAATGAGTGGGGGTAGCTAAATTCACTTTAACCTGTAGACTTAATAAAACTAAAACTTAAACTTTTTAAACATATTCAATTAATTATCTTAGAGAATTCGACAAATTTAACGAAAGCCATGTGATTATTATTTTTGTTGTTAGTTAATTACTCCACATGAGTCCCAACTGATCCCAGCCATCTAAAGCTAGTGTGACTACGGTACCCTCAATTGGGGTATATAATAAGGCTGAAGGTAGTGGGGATAGGAAGGAGATGGGCCAGAGGAAGGTTTGGAAAGACATGGCTATTCATATCTGGTCACCAAACACGGCTAAAGCCATTTCAAGCCACGTTTCAATTCTGAATGGTGGTCTTTCACCAAGGCTATACTAATGGCATCTACCACTCTGAAACGTGCCGCAAATATACTATATATTATTTTATATCAATGAAATGTGTTATGACACATATTAATTAAATAAGAAATATTTTCAAACGCCGGGTTTGAACCCGCGACCTCTGGATTCGTGGTCGAGCGTCTTACCACTCTGCCCCGCAGGCCGTAGGTGTTCTAAATGTATCTATATAATATATATCCGATATTGACATATTTTGTGTCGGTGAAAAGAGATTCAAAAAGGGAAATTATGTTCATGCTTGAAAGACTCCCTTGCGACGCAATTCAACTCCGCCATTTCAACTATTTCATTAGCGTCAATTTTAACAATCACATACTTCTTGAAAAAATATTTATATACTTATTTCATTTTTTAATTTTTTACGATATTTTGGCAATCATCTTTATAATCGTCAACAAAATTGGGAAATTATCTTTATAATCGTCAGTGAAATTCTATCCGAACACAATTACAAACATAGATGGCGTCGTGGAAAGAATTATTCATTTTAATTTTACGGGGGGTCTTTGACTTTTTACTTTGACTAAATAAAGGTCGCGGGTTCAAACCCGGCGTGCGCCAATAACTTTTATTTAATTAATATGTGTCATAACACATTTAATTCATATAAAAATAATAACAAGTATATTTGCGGCACGTTCCAGAGTGGTAGATACTCTAAGTATCGCCCTGGTGAAAGACCACCATTCAGAATCGAAACGTTGCTTGAAATGGCTTAAGCCGTGTTTGGTGACCAGATCTGAATAGCCAGGTACTTCCCAACCTTCCTCTTCCCGATCTCCTTCCCCTCCCCACTACCTTCAGCCTCACACCATACCCAATTTGGGGATGCCATAGTCTCACTGGCTCTAGACGGTTGGGAGCAGTTGAGACTCTTGTGCGGTATTCATGTAAAAAAAAAAAAAATATATAAATTTTAAATATATGTATTTTAAAGCTTACCGCTGCAATGTAATATTGATTACTTAAAGAGTGTAAACACTCTTCACGGAATCTGAAAATCAGGCAAAACATCTATTTTTTTTGTGATTTTCTTTTTACATATTTATTTACGCTCGTTAAAGACTTTTTACACAAATTTTTATTTTAATAAAAAAAAAAAAAACAATACACTCATAAACAGTCCAACAAATATTGTACAAGAAATAAAAAATACTATAATGGGTACATCCAGGGTTAAATAGTTTCATCAAATAAGTATACTTATATTGTGATATTGACGCACTAAATATATCAACAACATAGGAGAGTTTGTTTCACAGATGTTGAATTCGTCGCATATGAGTATACTATTGTGAGGTAAAAGTAGAATCGTCACAATAGTATGGTAGGTACTGTCTTCTAACTGTCCTGCCAGGAACATGTAATGCATTTCAAGTTCCTGGCAGAACAGTTAAAATCATTGAACTTATAGTTTTTTAAATGCAATCATTGAATTTATAATTTTTTTATAAGCAATTTCAAAATTCGGGAATTATTCTACATTCAGATAATTTTATTAAATCAAGGAGACAAAGAAGATAATCATAATTGATACATTGTTTGAAGATTATTAATATCCTTTCAATAATCGATATTACAATGAAAGGAAAGCTTCATTATAGTAATTTCAGTTTTCAAATTTCGTAAATAGCTTAAGTCAATCAATTACAATATGCATTGAAATAAACGATCAGATGAAAACTTTTTTCAAGGAGTATTACTTTTATGTAGAAAGTGGAAATGGAATTTCCGACTACATTTATTTGCACTCCTCTTTTATACATCTTTCTTAGCTTTTTACCAATACTTCCACAACACTTTTAAAACAGATTCAACTTCATTAAAAAGTTAAGTACCTACTTTTTCTGTTTTTTTTTTGTTTAATATTCTATTACGCCCAAGTATTGAACATATTACTGCCGTAAGCACCTTACTAAAGAACATCTAAAATCCTTATCCTGCTGATAAGGAAGGGAAGATAAAACCAAATGAGTTCTTCGGGCCTTATAAATGAAGCCTATTAAATCGTCAATTGAATCGTCTGCCGGGTAAAGTGGCAAGTTCATTTTTACTTTTCATCAGTGTCAGCACTCCCTTCGTCTCAAACTACCTTTTCTACAGCCACGCCTCAAGTGATTTTTTAAAACTATGTTGTTTGGTATGAAAACGGCACGGTTAGCGCCCTAGAGAAGATATTTTAAAAAAGGCACTTTGTACATTAGCTAAGAATTATAAGAGTAATGACAAAATAACTTTGTATAAGACCACGAACATTATTTTAATTTTTATGACCGACCGGTTTCGCTTAGCCTAAGCATCATCAGGGTACAAAATTAAACCAAACAAAAAATACAAACTTTGCGGTTAAATTTATATACCTACTAGACTAAGGGAAGGTGACGGCCTCCATGGTCGAGTGGTAAGACGCTCGACTACGAATCCAAAGGTCGCGGGTTCAAACAGAGACAAAGAGACAGATAATATTAATTGAAAGAGACAAAACGTCAACTGAGAAGGTAATTTACAGTTGTTAAAGTTATTTTTTATATTCGTTAAATGTCAAACCACAAAGTGATTTTTCTTTCTTCAGACTGGTACAATTTTAAGTAAGTCTATGAAATATATACCATTAAGCTTAAAAAAAAAAACACAAACCCACCCCGTCTAAACCGTCTCTCAGAAGGTAATAAAACTACCCGAATGTATTTTTTTAAATATGGTAAAGCCACCTCTGTCAGCCATTAAACTAAAATCCTTAAGCCACAGATGTTCACTGTGAATATCAATATCCATCCCTTCCGGACCTAACTAACCAAATAACCACCCCGCCGTTTTCCCACAGGGGTAGGCAGAGAGGACGGACTGCCATATAACTCTGTCTTGGCACACACTCCTTGCTTTATTCACATTCATACATACTCTTCTGTTATTTTGACTCTTTACATGATCCGATTCAAGTATTTGATTTACTTGATCGTGCCATGTCTTTCTCGGGCGTCCTCGACTTCTTCTTCCATTCGCTTTCGCATCATATATTCTTTTCACACTCCTTTTTTCGTTCATTCTCTCCACATGCCCAAACCATCTAAGTGTCCCTTTCTTGATCCTATTCATTATGCTCACATCAGCCATGCATTCTTTCCGGATATCCATATTTTTAATACGGTCATACATGGTTTCCGGACCTAAAAGTATATATTCCATAGACTTACTTAAAATTGTACCAGTCTGAAGAAGCCCGTCATTAGGTGAAACCAGTCAAGTCTTAAATAAAAAATAGTGGAATAAAGTTAAACATTTAGTATTATTGAAATCATGAAAATGGAATTCCACCACGAATTAACAGTTTCAAAATTTGGAATAATATATATATAAATATTTTAAATGTTTAAATTTACTGTCTAAGAATGACTCGAGGATCTGATATTGTAACAATTCACTCATTGGTCTAACACAAGCCGGTGAGTTGCTAGGTGAAACCTTAAAAAATCACAAAAGTGGCTAAACAAAATAAATAAAAATAAAACTTTTTTTTCAGTGTAAGCCTTTTAGCAAAAGCTTTAACTTTTCATTCTTAACCTAAACCTCCAAAAAAGCTCGTCCTAATTTTGTAACCCCGTGTGTAATTTCAAATATGTAAACACTTTCTGGCTTACAGCGAGTTAAAGTGGCTGCTCTTATCTAGGCAGATAATAAATTTCTTTAAAAATGTTCTAGTTAAAAAAAAATACGTTTTAATAAATAGGTTTGTTGTTATGCGTCTATTCACTATTTTGTTGTTTATTTCGAGTCACAAAATAATTTAACTCTTAATTAATTGATAACTTGATAGGTAAACCTAATCACACAGATTCTCGCATGTAGGTCTGCCTAATGAACTAAACATAACTGATTATTTTGAAAGTCTCGCGAATCCCCCATTGATTAACATTGATTTTATTAATTAACGGTATATTTGGCTGCCGAAAAATATTGTAATTTTATTATTTGACGTGCCCATACGATGTGATCTAACGATAATTTAAATTTTTAACAGGCGATCTCCAAAAACGGAGGCCTTACGAGAGGTCACATTTAAATAAATCCCGATGAATCTGTAACAATAATATCAAATATTTTCAAAGGATGCACTCGGAATGTGAGTAATTTTAAATTCATAAAAACTGACCCTAACCATTCACATTCTAACCGTTAAACATTTTCCGAAATATCCAACTCATTTTTCAACAATAACGTAAGCGGAAAATACAGATCTCAATTCACTATACCGTCGCTAGAAAGGCAAAGGGGCTTAAGCGACCCTTCGGTCAAAAATGTGTTAAATATGTAGTTTCGATCAGTTTTTTTTTCTGCATCGAATGCTCTGACTCTCGTTTGATTCTGAAGACTTTTGTGACCTTTCAGCCATCTAAAATATATTTATCAATTGGGAGAAGGCTTGACTCAAGCGACGCGAGTTTGGGACTTTTTCAGATTTTTGACACTTAGGTAACTCAGTAAGAGCATAAACTTACCTGAAGTAACTTTTTTTTTAAATCCAACCAGGCACTAAAGACTTATGAATTTCATTGCAAAACAAACAAAAGTACTTTAATTTGCTCTGGTGAAAACTTCCCAAAATGGCGCTGATGCAAACTGGTCATGCTGTGATCCTGAACAGAGTGGGGAGGGGAAGGGAATGCGGAAAAGGAAAGTCGAGAAGTAGCTAGCTATTCAAATCTGGTCATTAAACTCGGCTAAACCCATTTCAACCAACAACCACTCTAAAAAAGAAAAAATCAGAACAGTGCTTTATTAAATAATACCTACGAAACCTCAAGAAACTCTGAGAGATACTAAATATATTTTCACCTAAAAAAACTACCACCGCAAAACCTAAAAAAAAAAGCAGATGATCTTCCCAAGCGTGTTAACCAACGAAACTCACACTCACAGTAATCTATAATTAAAAGCTTTATGTCAGTTAGAAAGCAGCTCATATTCTACATGTATGCATTTTATATTATCCTCCCAATATTCTTTTTACAATTAATAACAATGACGTATTTTTATTTTTTGACGATCTTCGTGGTCGAGTGGTAAGACGCTCGACTAAGAATCTAGAGGTCGCGGGTTCAAACCCTGCATGCACGAATAAATTTTATTTATTCATATAATATACATAACACATTTAATTCATATACAATAATATATAGTATATTTGTAGCACGTCCCAGAGTGGTAGATACTTTTAAGTATCGCCCTGGTAAAAGACCACCATTCAGAATCGAAATGTTGCTTTAAATGGCTTTAGCCGTATTTGGTGATCAAATCTAAATAGCCAGATACTCCCAACATTCCTCTTTCCCATGTACTTCCTTTCCTCACTACCTTCAGCCCCACAACATATCCCAATTGGGGATACCATAGTCTCACCGTCTCTATACGGTTGGGAGCAGTTGAGACTCATGTACAGTATTAACTATAAAAAAATGAAGTCATTCCCAGGTAGTGAATCCCAGCGGAAAATGTTACTTGTGTTATGATTGAGGACTGAAAGAACCACTTCATTACTCACCTTAGTTGTTTATGTGAATAAATAGAACTATATCAATCAGAACATAACTTTGTTAATTAAAACTTAGGACGATTGAAGGCCCCGAGGGAAAGTGGAGATACATTAAACGTCTCTCTATTTGTCTTTTTTCAACCACGAATCCATAAATATCCTGACGGAAAATTTCCATCTATTTTATAATCCAGTTCAAACTGAAAAAGTGTTTTTCCAATCGGCATATCCAATCAACCCCCCCCCCCCCCCTCCCCCAGTTGATAGGAAACTAACGCAGCGGCGAGGAAGTAGCAAGGAAGGAGGCTTTGCCGTGTCAGGATGGCGAGGTACAGTACTCTGCAATTTAAAAACGAATTTTGGTGCAGGCGCCGCTGCAAAATCCGATAATACGAGCGAATCACAAAACAGGTAAAAATAAATTTAATACTGATACAGTGGTGCCTCGCATAACGAACGCCTCGCACAGCGAACGCTGCACACAACGAACTTCCTTTTCGTTCATTTCACGATTCATACAACGAACTTCGCTTCACACAACGAACTTCGCTTCACACAACGAAGTCGCCCACTTCACACGATCACTGCCGATTTATTGCATCCTTCCGCGCAGGCAGTCGTTAGTCAAAAATTTATTATGGATGAAGGATACTGCCCACAACAAGTGTTCAGTGCCGATGAAACGGGTCTTTTCTGGAAAAGAATGCCGAGCAGAACCTTCATTACAAAAGAAGAGAAGAAATTGCCAGGACACAAAGCCATGAAGGACAGACTTACCCTTATGATTTCGTCTAATGCCAGCGGAGACCTCAAGATCAAACCTCTATTGGTTTATCACTCTGAAAATCCAAGAATTTTTAAGAAAAATAACGTTATTAAGTCCAAATTGCCCGTCCATTGGAAGTCCAATCAAAAAGCCTGGGTGACCCAAGTTATCTTCAACGAATGGATTCTGGAAACCTTTGCTCCTGCCGTGAAGAAATTCTTGTTGGAAAAAGAACTGCCGCTCAAAGCCCTTCTGATACTTGACAATGCCCCTTCTCACCCAAAAGACCTAGAAGAAATATTGCAGGAAAATTATCCTTTTATCAAGGTGCAGTATTTGCCACCAAACACCACATCCATTCTCCAGCCAATGGATCAGCAAGTTATTGCGAACTTTAAAAAACTCTACACTAGAGCCCTCTTTAATAAGGTGTTTGAAGAATGCGAGTTTGGTGGAGACAATATGACTATCCGAATGTTTTGGAAGGAGAAATTTTATGCTACAGAACGAATTATTTTTTTTAACATGTATTGTTATGGGAAAACGCGTTTCACATAACGAACTTTTCGCATAACGAACTTGCTCCTGGAACGAATTAAGTTCGTTGTGTGAGGCACCACTGTATACTCAAATCTGTAAAATACTGGAGTGACCAAAGCAGTGTTTTTTTTATTTTTTATTTATTAACTTTTTACATTACTTACCTCACTAGGTCATAAAAACTTGTTCTGAGGTAAGTGACAGTGAGTACAAGTAGAATAATTTCTAAAAAATGATGATATTTGTTACACAATGTTCTGGTTTGTCATGGTGAAGAATTTTAAGTACTATTTTAGGAGGTCTTCAATTTCCTTGCGGTCCTTACTCATTAGCCATTTAGTAATGTTTTGATTAAAGGAATACATATTGGTGATGGCTACAGTCTGTGGTGGGAGTTTGTTGTAAGTTTGAGGCGCGATGTACATATGGTGTCTTTGTGCAAAACCTGTATTGTATTTAAATTTTAAATGTTTTTCTAGTGTTGATTATATGTTTACTGTTTTGTTCGTAATAAGCTGCCGTAGCTCAAGTGGTTTTTTGAATTCAGGCTTGAAGAAAATCGGTGATCAGGAGGTGGAGAAATAAATAAAAATAAAGAAAATTGTTCAAAAAATATTACGTTAGATTCAAAACTACATCGAGGACCTCCGTGGCCAAGTGGTTAAGACCTCGGCTACGAATCTAGAGATTGCGGGTTTGAATCCCGGCGTACGTATCTGAATTTTATTTTTAAAAAATACTTGTAATTATTATAAAATAATATATGTCACAATTTTTAAAAACATTCCAGAGTGGTAGATACTTTCAGTATCGAAAAGTTTCTTTATATGGCTTTAGCCGTGTTTGGTGACCAGATTTGAATAGCCAGAACTTCCCCCACCTTCCTCTTACTTTTCTTCTTTCACTTCCCTCTGTCACAAAACTTACCCCAATTGGAGATGCCATAGCCCAATTGGCTCCGGACAGTCTTTTTTTTCAGTCTTTTTTTTAGTATTCAAATAAATTTAAAAAATTATGATACAACAAAAAATCCAAATCACACTGCCTTGGAATCCTAAAACGCGATAATTTGCATTAGCATTAAATACGAAAATATTTTTTGTTGTTCGTTTATATATTCGTCTATATTGTCAAACCTGATGTTTAAATTATTTTATGTTCGGATAAAGCACAGTCCTTTCATTTTAGATTGATTTAAAAATAACTCTTTTTTATTAGTCTTGTCTTAGAAACACGTAAAATGAATTCCACTTAGTTCGCACAACACTGTATCCGAGTACCACAAGTACCGTAATCTCCTTCCAGAGCCGGATTTAGGGTGAGGCGGGCAGGTCACTGCACGGAGCGCTATTTTGATGAGCTTTAAAATCCAAAGTCTACAAACTTGTTTGAAAATCATTTTGAAGATGTAATGAACACGTTTTTGTTTCCCTGGATTGACAAAAAAAAAATACATGTTCTATTACACCTGCGCATGAATTTTAACAGTATTTACTGCGTTATATATGTGCCACGTATCTAGGTTTTTTTTCAATACACCAGAAAATATTACTTTGCCAGAGTTTCAACAAACTTTTAAAAAAATCATAAATGTTTCACAGAATCACATTCTCTGTTTCAACTCATCCAGTTCAACATTCCTTGCCGTAGACTCAGAAACAATGGATTACTGTTCCTCAATCATCACAATACTAATTATGGGTATCATTCCCCATTGTCCAGAATGTCGAGGCTTGTTAACTCAAGCCATGGTCTTGAAATTTTTGGTAGCAGTCTTTTTATTTTATTTATTATTTACTGTTCTACCAAAACTTTGACTTGACCTTGGCTTGAATGTTTTTTCTCATATATCTTTTGTCGTTTTTTGTCATTGCTTCATTTACGATTATGTATGTGCTGTTCTTTTTCTGTTGCTCTTTTTTCCCATTTCGTGTTTTGTATTTTTTTTGTAATTGAACTTGAGTCCGTTAATTTATAAATAAATATATATATTTTTTAAATAAATAAAATGTGAAATAACACATCCTAATTATACATAAATTTATTTGCGCACGCCGGGATTTGAACCCGCGACCTCTGTATTCGCAGTCGACCGTCTTAAACGCTTGACCACGGAGTCTGTTAAAACCCAAGGCGTTGAATATATTGTGCTAAGAGTACACAGATACCCCCCTATCCAAGGCAGTGTAGTCAGTTTTGTAAGAATTTAACCTGACTTCTCTGAACAGGCGTGGCTAGGGATTTTATAGACACACATTTTTTTACAAATAAACAAATATAGGACATAATCTCTAAAAAGCGTTAGCATAATAAAACGATATCAAAAATACTATAAATGATTTATACATTCAAATTATCTTACAAGCGAATAAGGTTACCTTTGCTTAAATTATAATGGAAGTTTATAGTTAATATAATGTTTTTAAATAATCAATAATTCGAAAATTCTAACGTGCTGTCAAAAACATTTTAAACTGTTTTAAAACCTGCAAAAAGTGATGTATTTAACTCATTTCGGATTTTTTATGCATGCATTTATAGCGCATGTCGACATAATGTTTTGCTTATTTGTATAAACCACTTTTTTGCTGTATTTTAATCAACATAAATATAGGATATAACCTTAAAAACCGGTAAATTACGTCGTGGGTGTAAAGTGGGCGGAGTCCCCTATCACGTAAGTCACAGAAGACATTCTAACAATACCTACAAGCGGTGTGATTTTTTGAGAAAAAATTGTTATCTCTTTCTCTCTCATGGTGTACGACGTAAAAACCCGGAGAATGGGATTAATTGCAAGTTTGTATAGGTTGGGTAAAACAAATCAGCTCTCTCTCCAGATATTCTTATTCCGAGATATTGTGATTGTGGGGGGGGGGTGATTTCGAGGGCCCCCATGCTCACTAACGCCCTACCCGGCCCTGCTCCCCACCATAATGCCGGCCCTGGCGCCCAGGTCTTGCGGCTTTCAATTAGCGTCCCGGTTTGTTTACTCGCGAGATGGATTTCCTGCAAGCGCTGATCGGATTAGTTCAACATCAGCTTTCCGGAATTGATATTTGATATTAGCGGCGGGAATATATTATCTCAGAGACGTATTACACGGTATTCAGTTTTAAGCATTGTTATCGCCGAGTGCAGCATGTACTCGTATTGCAACTGACTCTTAGCATAAATTGATTGAACTTAGTTGTAATTAGTTTCCGGAATACAAAATCTCGGGACTATGATACTCGCTGGTTGAAATATTATAATGTTCGGATGGAGCGCACGCTTTAGCGCATGAAAAAAAAATTAGTTAACTCCGGTAACTAAATGCTATCACTGAGTTAACTGATGCAAGAAAAAGCTAAAAAATCCTAAACTTGTGTTGCTTGAGTCAAGCCTTCTTCTAAATGGTAAATATATTTTAGATGGCTGTGGTCTTCAGAATCAAACGAGTCATTCGATGCAGAAAAAACTGATCAAAACTGCATATTTAACTCATTTTTGACCAAAGTTTCGCTTAGGCCCCTTCGCCGTTCCAGCAATGATATTGTATTATTCTACTCAAAGCTTTTGCTTGCCATACAATAAAAACGAAAAATACATAAAGAAGAGTAATTTAAAGATAAATAAAGATTTACTTGTTCAATAAAAATCTAACAGGTTTTTTTTTTCAATTGTCAAATATTTGATAAAATTGATCATATTAACTGATAAAAACACAAATTGAGTAATAATTTACAGAGTTCAAAACATTTTTTCATAAAAATAAAAAACGAAAAACTCTGTTTTAGTCAGCTAGAAAATTAATTGAGTTACTTTTGGCATGTGACATATTGTGAGAGGTTATATAGAACATAGGTACACATTTACACGTGTGTCAATCATCTGTAGTTATTTACTTTTGATTATACGAGTATGGCGCTGATATTTTGTACGACTTAGATTATTCACGAATGTAACAATAATATCAGGACTGAGTCTTTCAGATACTCGCTTGTACCTAGATTGCATGCAGTTGGTAATACGTACGCAGAGGTGGCTGATGTATTTAACTGCACGGAATGTAGATACAAGAAGGCCATCATATCATATATCTTCAACCAACATTAATTTGATGTAATCAAATACTATTTAAAACTATTCTTTCCTATTCTCAAAAAGCATTTACTTAATGACTTGCTATAATTATTAATAAAACAGATAAACTTTTTTTTAACCACTTATTATTATTATTTAATATTATGTCGACCGGTTTCGGAAGCACCCTTCCTTCATCAGGACAATATTAAAATTAACTTTAAATACAAAATACTGAGATACCTTATACGAGTATATACACATTTAGGAGTTGGAATGGGAAGGAGAAAGGGTTATTGAGGATATTATAGGAATGGTCGAAATAATATTAAATAACAAAAGTGGTTTTAAACAAAGTTTATCTGTTTTATTTATAGATATGGCAAGTCATAACTATTCTGTCTTTTGTATGAGCAATTTTTTTTCATTGTTTAGTGTAAACCTTTATATGTAAAAGTCCAATCGGGCGGATACAATAAAATAAATAAATAATAAAAATTTGAACATTCGGTTACGATTTTCGAAATTACAAAATTTATTTTATTTTCATACATTCATAATGTTAACACGGAATCGAAACCCATGAATTCTGAGTGAATTAGGTTTTCATTCGAGTAAAAATAATTGCGTGTAAGGAATTCAAAGCAATTGTAACTACGACATGTAACAAAACTGTACGGCTGTGCAAGGCGAAACACAATAAAATATCTGGCCCTAACATAATAACACAGCCCCGACCATTTGAACCATCCACAATAGTCAATTTCCGCTGGGAAAATGTGTTTCGGGGGCTGTAGAGGAAATAAACTCCCCCAAAGGGCCAATATAAGGGATGAAGTTAAACTTTTGATTGTGGGCGCCGTCACGCGGCAAAAATGTCACAGAAGTTGGAGGCCAGATTAATTTACCCCGGAAAAAAAGGTTTGAATGCTTCAAAGGGGCGGAAAATGCCTCCCACCCTGGCACTGGGCACAATATACATTTTGTATTTACATCTCATTAAAATATTTTATTAATTATTTCATGAAATAATTATATTTGTTGAGGATGGTAGAAAAATGATAAACTTTGGTATTTATTTTAGAGAACGAAAAGTTTTTGTAAAATGCAAATTATTTTCTTATATAAACTTATTATGAATAGAATATCTTGGTGTTTGGAGAGTCTTAACAGGTTTCGTATTTAAAAGTGTACATAGGGTTGGGTAGGTATCACTTGATTCCACTATTTAAAATATAGTGTTATTGTTTTTTTTATTAATATCACATTCAAAGGTCCGGTCGGTAGCTGAGTGGACAAACGCGTCGGATTCCCACCCGGACGTCGTGCGTTCAATTCCTCTGCTAGCTAAGTCCTCCATCATTGCACAAGCAAAATCTTCCGCTTATTATGATGGCGGTAGGAGTTTTTCAAATATTGTCAGATTATTCGTAACCCCGGAATGTTTGTCTTTCTTTTAAAATCAAACAAAAATAAAAAAAAACAGGGATACGTTAATTATGTCACCGCCTACCGTCCTATTTTCTCTATTATTAAAATTTGTTTCACTGTAGATGTCATTCATTTCTACTGAATTTTGTTATTAGTAAAAACATCACCAAGTTATTACTCAAAACGTAAACAATGCATTCACCAATCAAACTAGACAACGAATCAAATAGTATTTTGCTCAAACGCCTAATTTTGTCCGAACACCAACGTGACTGAGCGTATTTTTGGCACAGCGTAACACCTAAATTTAAGCAGTAAATAAAATATAACGCATTCTAGACTATTAAAAAAAAACAACTAAATCGTCGTTGGAAAGGCAAACGGACTTAAGCAACTCGTAAGTCAAAAATTAGTGAAACACAGTTTTGATAAGTTTTTTTTGTGCATTGAATACCCTGACTGTCGTTTGATTCTGAATACTTTTGTGGTGCTTCAACCTATAAAATAAATATGCCATTTAGGAAAAGGCTTGACTCAAGGGAAACAATTTTGTGATTTTTTTAGTTTTTGTCACTTCAAATAACTCAGTGAGAGTGTTGAGTTACCCGAGTTAACTTTTTTTTCAAAATTCAACCGGGTACTGAAGACTTGAATTTAATTGTAAAACAAACAAAAAAACTTAAAGTGCTCTGGTGTAAGCTTCCCATAGTGGCGCTTCAGCCCTTTTGCCTTTTCGGCGACGATGTGTAGGTATTTTTTTTTTCTGTTAGTTATGTCAAAAGTTTTTCTTTGATGTAACTAACAGAAAAAAATCGATGAAATGAGTTGAAATCAGAGTAAGAAAGAACTGTATTTTTATTAAATGTGCACATATGTTCACCCGTGTGAAAAGCTAGTAAGGTATAAGGAAAATACGACCACACAAGTGTGGCCGGAAGGGAAGGTTTCAACTCTCGCGTAACAATGTGGGCCAACTAGGTCACAATGAAAAATGGAACTTGTAATTCAGTACACCCTACGGTAATACAAGTTATTTTCACCATTTCGGTTCTCAGGTTTTACCAATCCATTGACCCAGGTTAAGAATATGGAGAGGAAAATGAATATTCACACTTATGAATGCATAACTAAAATAACACAAATTATGAGAGGTGGTGAAATCTAACAAACGAAAGAATGCGGCTGACGGCTGATGCACCGAAATTTATTTTGGTAGGAGGTGAGGTCGGTTGCAAAAAATCACCAGTTACCATTGTACAGATTGTCTACTTCCCGAACAGCTTCGACAAAGCTGTGCAATAAACAAAGGACTATCCGCCTTATTTTATTGTTGATATCTACTCATCCAGACGTAAAAAAACCATATTACGACATTACTCAAATGAATACAATTTTTTTCATTTTTTTTACGTGAATACTGCACAAGAGTCTCAACTGCTCCCAACCGCAGGAGGCAGTAAGACTATGGCATCCCCAAATAGGGTATGTTGTGAGGCTGAAGGTAGTGAAGAGGGGAAGAAGATGGGGAAGAGGAAGGTTAGGAAGTACCTGGCTATTCAGGTCTGGTCACCAAACACGGCTAAAGCCATTTCAAGCAAAGTTTCGATTTTGAATGGCGGTCTTTTACCAGGGCGATACTTGGAGTACCTACCACTCTGGAACGTGCCGCAAATATACTTTTTTATTATTTTTCCATTAATTAATTAAAGAATTAAGTAATGTCTTATGACACATATTAATCAAATAAAAGTTATTGGCGCACGCCGGGTATGAACCCGCGACCTTTCGATTCGTAGTCGAACGTCTTACCACTCGACCGAATCTTACTAATCATGGACCATCGGAAGATTCTGTGGGTCTCAAAGATTTCGATGGGCTGGCCATGTAGAAAGAACTCCCACTAGATGAAAAGACATGGAAAATCATGACCAAGTCAGTGCCCCAGTTGAAGCTATCAAATAACACACCGAGGAAGAGATATTGACCGAATGATTTTTTTTTTTTTATGTGACTGCCGGACAAGTATTTTCCAACTGCCCGAAGCCAGTGAGACTATGACATTCCTAATTTAAAGCATGTTGGGAAGCTGGAGTAAGCGAGGAGAAAACGGGGAAGAAGCGGCTGAAGCAATTGGCTATTTAGATCTTGTTACTAACTAACTAACTAACCGTCATGCCGTTTCCCCGCAGGGGTAGGCAGAAGTGACGGACCGCCATATAACACTGTCTTGGCACACACTTCTTGCTTCATTTACATTCATACATCGTCTCATACACACTATTCTGTTATTCTGACTCTTCACATGACCCGATTCAAGTATTTTATTTATTTTTTTACTTTTATTTATTTCACATGTTAATTACAATCAAATAATGATAAATTTTTTTTTTTAATTTTTCAAATATAATATAGTACTCTTCCTTAGAAGATTACTATTTTATTTTTCATTTGATTTACTTGATCGTGCCATATCTTTCCCGGGCGTCCTCGACTTCTTCTTCCATTCACTTTCGCATCAAATATTCTTTTCACACTCCTTTCTTCGTTCATTAGCTCTACATGCCCAAACCATCCAAGCGTCCCTTTCTTGATCCTATTCATTACGCTCACATCAGCATTGCATTCTTTCCGGATATCCACATTTTTAATACGGTCATACATGGTTCTACCGCACATACGTCTCAAAGTTCACATTTCTACAGCATTCAGTCTACTTTCATCCTTCCTCTGCCAGTTTCATGCCTCACTGCCATACATCAGGGTTGCTATAAGCACTCCATTGTGGACTGCTAGCTTCGCTTCTTTGGACAATTTCTCATTTGCGCCAACAGCGTTCAGTCCTCCATTAAAGGAGTTTCCTAAACATGGTTAAAGCAATTTCAAGCAACGCGCAACGTTCTTTCATCAGGATGACACAGAAATTCTACCACTGTTTTGAATAGAGTGAGAAGGTCTGACAAACTGCCATGAAAAATGTTTGCGAAGAAGGTTCGATACAATCCTGTGAAGTAACGCCGTGATGACGATAACAATAGACTAAAAATAAACTTAGTAGCAAAATAGCTTTTCGTAACAATATTAATTATTTGATTTGTGAATTTTAACGGCTCCTATTGATCTTCTAAACAAACAATATTCCTTTAAAGTCGTATCCAACCCAGTAATCAATCATGCTTTTATTTTAACTAATTCAAGTACTCGTTTATCATAGCCGGGTCCATTCATCATAGCCCGGGCGACGCGCGACAGTTTTCACCATCCACATCCGTGGCCACCTTTTGTGTGATATTTGTGGCGTGTCATTAATTTGTCATAGTAATAAACAATGTACCGCTACTTCAGGTCTAACGTGTTGAAGAGCAGCGATAAAAAAGGAGATGAAACACTGTTTACGCTTTTTAATATTTTATTTTTATAGATATGAAATATACTCCGCGCATGAAACCCTGTAAAATCCCTCGATAGCTTTGTCATCTTGGGGTGCTGCGCAAGTGTTTTTTTTTTATTTAGCGAGAGAAAGGGCTGATCTTGTGAGGGGGAAAAAACACTAAAACCGGCCAGTTAAGTGATTAAGTTGTCAAAAAGACTCATTCTCCTACGGAGAATATTAAAAACGCATTTTTTATGTTTCTAGGCTGTGTATCGATACCAAAGAAATCAATGACGCTTATGCTCCAAAGCATACTCCATTGAAATACCGATCAAATAAACAAAGAATTTTACGTGGCTTTGTACTCTCAGATACAAATAGTTTAAAATAATGTATTTTAATGAATTTATTATTTTAATCGACCGGTTAGTAGGTAAGTAGACAAACGCGTCGGATTCCCATCCGGGCGTCGAGAGTTCAATATATCTGCTAGCTAAGTCCTCCATCTTTGCACAAGCAATTTCTTACGTTTATTATAATCGCAGTAGGAGTTTTTCAAATATGGTCAGGTTATTCGTAACCCGGCAATGTTTGTCTTTCTTCTTAAAAAGAAAAAAAATAAAATATATTAATATTTCATATTTATGTACGGGTAATTTATTAATTAAATTTCCATACTGCTGGAAATTGGAATATATTTTTTTCAATTTTTCCTTACGACGCAATAGTTCCTAGTTGTGTGACCGTTTTTGAAAGATTCAGTCGAATTAACTGTTTGCTATCGATTTATCCGTAACAAGGATCCAACCCACAACTCTTTATCACAAATACAATTGCGTAAATCGCAATGCCACAAAATGCACTAAATTACGTAAATAGTGTCTTTTCTTAATGCGTCAAAAAATGACTTGTCCTATTATTTCTTCGATGCCTTCATTTAAAGCAAGAACGTCTTGACTGTTTGTATTAGTTTCTGTTATGATTAGAAAATTTTGCTCTCTCACCTCCTCAGATCGTAAGTTGTTAAAATAGTTTTTCATTATTCTAACGCTCTTTATAAAATGATCGAGGAATCAAATATGAAACCAAAAACTCTTCAATGAAGGATGATAAATGAGGAAACAAGAAGCTGTGGAAGCTAAATTATTATATTAGTAGTAATAATAAATAATAAATAATAAATGGATAACTTTTATAGCGCCGTTTTTGTGGGAAAATCACCTCAAGGGCGCTAAAATAATAATAACAATTTTTAATAATAGAAGTAACTTTAATGATTAAATAAAAACAAATTTTTAACTTTATTCCACTTTTTTATTCTTCGACTGTACCGGTTTCAGCCTATAACGGTCATCTTCAGACTAGTACAGGTTGTTGTTATTCTATGGCTTATATACTATTTTTTTTATTATTTATGACATACCAAAAATAGTGTATAAGCCATAGAATAAGAACAACCTGTACTAGTCTGAAGATGGCCGTTATAGGCTGAAACCGGTACAGTCAAAAAAATAAAAAGTGGAATAAAGTTAAAAAATTGTTTTTATTTAATCATTAAAATGGAATTCCACCATGGATTAACAGTTACAAAATTATAAATAATAGAATTAACTTTGTTTTGACAGCACTTTATTAGATACATATACCAACCGGTTTCGGCTCAACCTGAACCTTCTCCAGGGTTGAACAAATATGTATTAAATTAAAACACAATTATAATGCTTGGGGAAAACATAAAATGGGTCCATCAACTTAGGTGGGGATTGAGTACGGGAGAGGTGGTAGGAGTGGGGATAGGGGGGTGGAATGAGAACAAATTTAAAATTGGGCTGCTGGATATATCTAGTTGCTTATTAAGTAAGTTACTTTTATTTTATTTCAAGGGCTTCTAAATTATTTAGGCGTAGACCAATCCCCTTTCCATGGAGTACATCTATTCCAGAAGATTTGTGAAAATAGTGATCCGTGTCAATTAGATGCAAAGCGAATTGAATTGCCGGAGGTCCTATCGGACCCGGGCATTCACCACTATATTTTCAGTAGCTTTTGTCCATAGAGTTGGTAGAGTAGTATCTATTCAAGGCAGTGAAGTCAGTTTTTGACTTGTTTTTGATGATTTTAACCTGACTCGGTGCACCCGAGCGTGGCTAAGACTAAGGCTACGGTATTTATACATCCATTTATATCACATATCGACATAATGTTTTTGTTTATTCGTATAGCCCCTTTTTCACAGTATTTTTATCAACAAAAATATAGCATATAACCTAAAAAACCGTTTGGTTTTGTCAAGTTTAGTGGCATAATAAAAAATGTGGGCGGAGTCCCGCCATGAACCAGGAGCTTAAGATCATCCTTACAGTATATAGAAGCGGTCTAGGAAATTTGTTGTCTCTTTCTATCTAATGGTGTACGACGTAAAAACCCGCAGAAAGTGATTTATCGCAAGTTTGTGTAGGTTGGGTAAAATAATTAGATCTGCCTCCATATATTGTTACGTCAAGCTTTTATCCTTTACAACCTGCTGTTCGCAAATTTAAATGAACCGTAATCGATTTTCAATAAAGTAATCAATCCATACAGTTTTTTTCATTGCGTTAACTTCAGTACAAGTAGATTATACATATTTAAAGTTTGCTTACGTCAGTGCGGCTAAAAGGAAAGTTATGCAAAGTGACTTAACCGACTGTATTTACAGGAAAACCTCTTACAATTTTATTTTTATTTGGAAGAAAATATAATAAACCACATGAAAATAAACTAAAACGACATCAAAATCTTCACGTTTCTTAATCAAACTTTTTTTAGTGACACGAGGGAGAAAAAAACCAACTCTCCAAAAATATGTAGCTATTCCAGAAAAACCACTAATGTCATTGACATTCAATTTGAAAAAAAAATACATAAACACATTATCTGAGATGATAGCTGCAGATAGATGCATAATTGACATAAACTTTGTAAAACACAATTGAGTTATTACGAAAATAAAGTCAGCAAGGAACGACGGAATTTGTACCTTGCGGGAAACGGCATTCTTTTTTTTTACGTGAATACCGCACAAGAGTCTCAACTGCTCCCAACCGTCTAGAGCCAGTGAGACTATGGTGTACCCGACGTGATCAGGTACACAAGTAAACTGTAATAGGGGGGGCGGTCCCGATCTGCGAAGTGCTCCAAGTGGTCGTCTCGTTGTAAGGGAGTCGACTAGGGTTGACTTGTAGGGGCTGGTTCTGCTCTCAAGTGAAGATGCTGCGGCGTGGTCCGGAGAAAGTTGTAGTCAGGCGGTCCAGGGGGGCAGGCGATGGTCAGAAGAAAAGGCAGGAGTCAAGTTGTAGGCGATGTCAAGCGGAGAGAAGTCAAGGTAGGTAGATGATGCTGGCGGAGGATGCTGGTGATCTGCCTTCCTTCTGGTTTTTGCGCAATTTATATTAGCCCAGGGCGCGACCACGGATTTGGGAGATTTGTATGGGGGAATTTTGTTTCCCCCTTTCTCGCTCTTTCCGGGTCGCTGGCAATTTTGTGGGATAGATTTAATTAATCTATCCCCTTCTCCTAAGCATCACATTTAACCTCAACTTCCCCACACTCTTCCATCATTTTTATTAAAGTAAGAATAAACATTTTAAAATACAAATACAAAAAAAGGTGCCCGTTTTTTGGGCTAAAAATCTTAATTACTAACTTAGCCTAATAATTACATACTTAAATTAATTGTTTTTGTAGCTGGGAGTCAGGCCTTTACGACGGTATAATTTATTGGGTCGTGTGATTGACCTGGCTCCCGTTATAAGGTCAGACAGATTGATTTCTCTCGCCTCGGTCCGCGCTGAGACTCTGCAAAGCTCGGTCGTGAGGATCCGCTCTAGGCCGCTCGCGTTTGCGTTATTCGCAGCCTGGGTCTAGGGGATTTTTAGCCTCAAGGCCAACCTCTTGTCTCATTTGCGGCCGAGCGAGCCGAGAGAAACATACATAAAATTATAGAATTTACAATTTGTATTGAGAAATCTTAGATCTAACTTATTTCCTACATTAGCGCCGCTGTCGGGGCATTCTCGTCCGACACACTCCCCCCGTGGAGCTCTGCTACACTGCTCGTCCGGAGGCGTGATGTGTCCTCGATCGGCGGTGTCCTTGGCGGCCGGACCCCCGGGCGCGGTGTTGTTGCCGCAAAGTGACCTCTAGGGGGGTCGCGGCGGGGCTCTAGGGCTGGGCAGCCTCCGAGGCTGCCAAGAGGACGGCGATTTTTATCGCGGGCCGTATGTAGACCCCGTGCTGGTTTTGACCCTCACGGTCCTGATTTGGCCGTCTGGTGCGGCTATGGCTTCCAGGACCCTTCCGCGGGGCCAGCTATTGCGGGCAAAGCGCGGGGTCCATCACCAGTACCAGGTCATCCTTCTTTATTGGCGGGGATGGTTGCTGCCACTGTTTACGGGTGGCGAGGGTCGGCAGATATTCGCGGACCCACCGCCGCCAAAACATATCAGCCAGTTGTTGGCCTATCCGCCACTGCTTGCGAAGGCAGACGGTCTCCTCGGCTGCCTCGTATATTGCCAGGCGGGGTCTGTGTCCTGCCGATCCCAGCAGGAAGTGATTCGGTGTGAGTGGCTCCTCGTCACGGGGGTCGACCGATAGGTGTGTTAGCGGCCTGCTATTCACCGTGAATTCGGCCTCCGCCAGTGCTGTATGTAGCGTCTCTTCGCGGGGCGCTCTCTCCTTGAGAGTGGCAGTGAGCGCCCGCTTAACGGACCGCACGAGGCGCTCCCATGCTCCCCCCCATGGGGACTGCGGGCGGGATAAACCTCCACTCCATCCCTTCAGTTGTAGCGAAGTTCTGTACTCGCGGGTCTTTGCGGATGTCCTCCACGGCGTCCTTCAGTTCTTTCTCGGCGCCGTGGAAGTTTGTCCCGTTGTCTGAGTATATTACCGCCGGTAATCCTCGCCGGGCTGACATCCTTTGCAGTGCCATTATTGCTGAGTCAGTGTTCAGTGAAGTGGCCAACTCCAAATGTATAGCCCGTGTTGATAGGCATGTGAACAGGGCGGCGTATCTTTTTTCTCTCCGCCGGCCCACGGTCACTTCGAGAGGGCCGAAATAATCGAGCCCGCAGTTTGTAAACGGGCGCACTCTGTGGGCCAGCCGTGCGGCCGGTAGCGGGGGCCATCATCGGCGGAACGGCTTGCTTCGTCGTATCTTTTGCACGTAGGGCACAAGTGTATTAGCCGGCGGAGGTTTGAGCGTAGCTTCGTAACATAGAAGCTAGCTCGGATCTCCGCCATCGCCTTTTCGATGCTGGGATGATCAGCCTTGTTATGGTAATGGCTGATCATCAGTCGAGTGTACGGCTCTCCGCCGTCTAGGATTATCGGTGAGTCAGGCACCCCCCTGACTCCTTTTAGCCTCGAGCCCATTCTCAGTATACCGTTATGTAGGTGGGGCGCGAGTGCTATTAGGCGGCTGTCGGCTGCTATTGTTTTTCCTTTCTGGATTTCACAGAGCTCTGCGCCGAAGGATAATTTTTGCGCGTGCTTTATCCATGTGTGTTCGCTGCGCGGACCTCTTGCAGGCTGAGCGGGCCCTCGTCTGGTCTGCTGGCACCCTGGCGGCATCTCCGGAATGAACCGCAGCATCCATGCCGTGGTTCGGAGCAACCGGTTCCATGAAGAGAACCGGCTGACTGCGGGGAGCGCCTGTTCCAGGGTGTATGTCACCCCGACATACTTCGCCCTCACTTCCATTGTTTGTTCGTCAGGCCGGGCCGCTAGAGCTCGTTCTTGGGGCCATTGGGTCTCCGGTGACGTCATGAAGGGAGGGGCCGGTGAACCATCGCCCGTCCGGCGAGAGGTCCAGCGGCTCGACGTCTCTTGTCCCGATGTCTGCAGGGTTGAGCTTCGTGGGGACCCAGCGCCAATCAGCAATATTGCTAAGCTCGTCGATCTCTCCCAGACGATTGGCGACGAAGGTGGAGTATGTCCGTGGATCCGTCCTCAGCCAGCAGAGTACTGTGGTGGAATCTGTCCAAAACACAGTCTTTGGATAAGCGCCTGGCATTCTTTCTTTATGTTGGTTGCCGCTAGGCGCGCGGCCATCAGTGCGGCTTGTAGCTCTAGTCGCGGGATTGATAATGGCTTCAGAGGCGCCACTTTACACTTAGCGGCTAGAAAGGTTGCCGTCTTCTCCTCTGGTGCGGTTTCAATTAAATAAGCCACCGTGCAGCATGCCGTCTCAGAAGCGTCGCAGAACACGTGAAGTGTAAAGTGGCTCCTTTTGTTGCGCAAACAGCGCCTTGTTATGGCTACATTGCCTTGTTGTAGCGAACGCAGCCACTCTGTCCACTTGGCGGCGTGCTCGGGCTTTATTCTCTCGTCCCAGCCTGTGTTGGACCGCCACACGTCCTGAAGCAGCATTTTCGATCGGATCGTCAGGCACGCCACGAAGCCCACCGGGTCAAAAATTCTCATGACGTAACTCAATAGTTGTCGTTTCGTTGGTTGCGTGACGATTTCTCCGTCTATATCTGTAAATTTGTACAGGAACCGGTCGCTCGCCGGCTCCCCATACTAGGCCCAATATACGCTCGCTCGCCTCCGCGCCGCCGTTGATAGGTATCGGAGCGCCCGCCTTTTGGTCCGGGCGCACCTCGGCGATGGCTGCCATATTGTTTGAGGCCCAGTTTGTCAACACGAATCCTCCGTTGTGCAGCGCTTTGGATACGCTGTTCACAAGGGCGGCGGCCTCCTGCGGGGTATCGACGGCGTCCAGATAATCATCCATGTAGAATTTATTGCGTATGGCGGCCGCGGCCGCGGGGAGCTCTCGTTCACATTCCGCCGCGACCTTGTTCCTCACAAATTGGGCACTACTCGGAGAACATGTTGTCTGAATGTCATTGACGTCATCTTATACGTCCTTGGTTCCTCGTGTGGTGTTGGTCTCCACAAAAAACGTTGCGAGTCCTGATCCTCTTCTCGGATTTTGATTTGTAGGAACATCTCTGCTATATCGGCCGTTATTGCGACCTGCCCTTCCCGGAAGCGTAATAGATTTCCGAGAAGTGATGACAGCAGGTCGGGCCCAGTTAAGAGGTTGTCGTTTAGTGACGTACCTCGGCAGCGACTCGCAGCATCGAAAACTACCCGTATTTTTCCAGGTTTGTTTGGGTTTTGCACCGCGAAGTGCGGTAGGTACCACTTTCGGTTTGCCGGTTTTGCGGTTTCGACCGCGGATAGCTCTCTCGCATATCCGCGGGATACTAGCGATTCTATTTTCGCTTTGTAGGCCACTGCGAGCGGGCCGTCTCTCGCTAGCTTGCGTTCTAGAGACATTAGCCGGTTCATTGCGCATTGCCTGTTATCTGGCAGGCTTGAAACATCTTCTCGCCAGAGAAGCCCGGTCTCCCACCTCTGTTCGCCGCAGCGCCGGGTGGTTGCTTCCATTATTCGATCCGCCCGGATCGTAATCGCACTTATGCGGGCGGTCGCCGTCACTCCCAGCGAGTCGACGGCGAAATTTTTCTTGATGAGCGCGGTTATACGCTGCTCTGCTCCGCTGTCCGCTTCTCCTTGCAGGCTCAGCGTAGTCATGTGGGTGGGGTGGGCTCCGCCGTGCGTGATCCATCCCAGCGCCGTGCGGGACACGAGGCGTTTATCGTGCTCTTCTCGCACCTCACGGGAGACAATTAGGCTGGCATTGTCTTGCCCCAGTAATAGCCGCGGCTTCACCGGCCGGCTGCCACTAATCACTTGTCGGGGCAAGTTTAGCGCCCGCACTGTTTTAGCCTTCACCGCGAAGGTTTTCCCGTCCCCACTGATATCTATTGTCACTTGCCGGGATGTTTCGTCCGACGAGCACATCCCGTTCGCGCCGTGTATGCGTAGACCGCAAGTAGGCCCCGTGGCCCCGATTGCGTCAGCGATTTCGGCGTCGATGAGAGTCACGGTTGACCCCTCATCGAGCAGCGCGTGCACTTGAACTTGCCCTTTGGGGCCACTTAAGGTCACCGGAACGACCTTTAACATCACTTGATCCACGCGCTCCCATGTATTCGCGACTGTCTGTGGCCCGGGGCCACAGGGATACGCGAAATCATGTAACAAGCGGTGGTGTGGAAGCCGGCACGTTCCAACCCCGCAACTAACTTTCACTTTGCACATTTTTAATTGATGTGTCCCATCCAAGCACTTGCGACACAATTTTTCGTTTTTCACTAACTCCCACCGGACGGAAAGAGGTTCCGCGGCAAATTTGGGGCACTTCGACAGCGTGTGCGAGTCCTTGCACGCGGGGCATTTTGCATCGTCCCCGTTGGCGAAGTACACATTTTCACGGCGCGGTCTCGGCGCTCGTTCGGGAATGTTCGGCCTTGGTGCTCGGGCGGGCTCGGCAAGGCCGGCTCGTGGTATCGCGTTCGTCAGCCGTTTCAAAAAGGCTGCCAGTTGTTGCACTGAGGCGGCTTGTGTTTGCTCCGCGACGTGATTGAGCCACAAGCCCTTCAGGGCGAGCGGCATCTTGGTGGCGATGTCATTCAGTAGCGCCGGGTTCGTCAGGTAGTCGCTATGTAGGTTTCCGAGCGATGCAACAACATTTTGCACCGTCCCGGAAAAGTCAACAAGGGCCTCGGTTGAGGCATCTTCGCTGAGCCGCCCGAGCCGCCTCACTTTCTCCATCATCACCGTGGCGATGGAGTGAGCGCTTCCGAATCTATGCTCCAAGACGTCCATGATCTCTGGGACCTGCATCGGGTCCATGAGGAGAGGGCTGACCGCCTCCCGGGCCTTTCCTTTGAGCACCCTTTGTAAGCGCATCAGGTTTTCTGGCTCCGTCATTCCGCACGTCACTGCCGATTGATAGAATTGAGCCTTCCAGGCTGGCCATTCTACCGCGTCCCCGGAATAGAGCGGCAAATCTTTAGCGCTCGATTGCCGCGCAATTAGGGACGCCATCCTGTGGTCATCGTCCGCTTGGGGCCGCGGAGTACCGCCGGCCTGTGAATTGCGGAAGGCCTCCGCCAGTGCGGCGGCAATTTGTGAAAGCGGGTCCGTCCCGCTATTCACCCAGTCCCTTGTTTGGCGAGCCGTTTCTTCGTTGAAGGAATAGTTGCTCGCATTTTTCAGTGGAGTACCGCTGGCTGGGCCGGGCTGTGGCATCGGTGGGGGGCCGGTCCGTGTTGGTAGGGCCCCGCTCGCTCGAACGCCGTGTTGAGCGGCCGCGCCGTAGTAGGCGTCGGCTCTCTGCGCCGCCACTGGAGCCCCGTCGTATGTCGGGGGGCTGCTCTTTGGGGCGGCGGTGGGTGTTGGCTGCCTCAGAGGCGCCACTGTGGCCGTCGATTGATCGCCGCTTGCGTGATGGGCGCAATCCGTCACGGCCATGTGTGTTTCGGAGCTGTAAATTGCTCCGGGTCCCCTAGCAGCTGTGTCCGTCACTATGGGCTCTCCGTCTTGTGGCGGTGGGCCGCGGGCTGCGGGGTGTGTAAAGGGGAGTCTCAGCGCCGAGATCAGATCTGCTGTCCGCTGAGCCTCTTCCTCCTTCATGCACTTCATGCGCCGTCTCTCCGACCGCAGCTCTCGCCGCAATTGTCGGACTGTGTCCTCAGTAGAGGCCTCGCTTTGAGAAGAGGCCTCGTCATCGGAGGATTGGACTTCAGTTTGTAAGGCTGCGGTCCTTGATGTCCTTTCAGCAGCTTGTGCGGCGGCCCGGGCTCGTGCGGCGCGGGCTGCTGTGCTGCTGGCAGGTATCGGTGCTTCAGAGCTACCGGCGGGGTTCTCCATGTCTCCGAGATGTCTCGAAGGATCCTGGAGTCCGGGGGCGCTATGCCGGCCGCCCCGGGTGTTGTGAGATCATCCTGGCCAGGCGTTGACGTTCCGTCTGACGTGCTCTTCCCAGAGCGTAGGAAGGCGCCATCCTTGGCGCTGCTTTTACAGATGGATCCGGCTCGTTATGACCAACTTATGTACCCGACGTGATCAGGTACACAAGTAAACTGTAATAGGGGGGGCGGTCCCGATCTGCGAAGTGCTCCAAGTGGTCGTCTCGTTGTAAGGGAGTCGACTAGGGTTGACTTGTAGGGGCTGGTTCTGCTCTCAAGTGAAGATGCTGCGGCGTGGTCCGGAGAAAGTTGTAGTCAGGCGGTCCAGGGGGGCAGGCGATGGTCAGAAGAAAAGGCAGGAGTCAAGTTGTAGGCGATGTCAAGCGGAGAGAAGTCAAGGTAGGTAGATGATGCTGGCGGAGGATGCTGGTGATTTGCCTTCCTCTGGTTTTTGCGCAATTTATATTGCGCTCCAGGGCGCGACCACGGATTTGGGAGATTTGTATGGGGGAATTTTGTTTCCCCCTTTCTCGCTCTTTCCGGGTCGTTGGCAATTTTGTGGGATAGATTTAATTAATCTATCCCCTTCTCCTAAGCATCACCTTTAACCTCAACTTCCCCACACTCTTCCATCATTTTTATTAAAGTAAGAATAAACATTTTAAAATACAAATACAAAAAAAGGTGCCCGTTTTTTGGGCTAAAAATCTTAATTACTAACTTAGCCTAATAATTACATACTTAAATTAACATTGTTTTTGTAGCTGGGAGTCAGGCCTTTACGACGGTATAATTTATTGGGTCGTGTGATTGACCTGGCTCCCGTTATAAGGTCAGACAGATTGATTTCTCTCGCCTCGGTCCGCGCTGAGACTTGCAAAGCTCGGTCGTGAGGATCCGCTCTAGGCCGCTCGCGTTTGCGTTATTCGCAGCCTGGGTCTAGGGGATTTTAGCCTCAAGGCCAACCTCTTGTCTCATTTGCGGCCGAGCGAGCCGAGAGAAACATACATAAAATTATAGAATTTACAATTTGTATTGAGAAATCTTAGATCTAACTTATTTCCTACATTAGCGCCGCTGTCGGGGCATTCGCGTCCGACACATATGGCATCCCCAATAGGGTTATGTTGTGAGGCTGAAGGTAGTGGTGAAAGAAAGAAGACAAGGAAGGCAAAGGTTGGGAAGTACCTGGTTTTTCAGATCTGGTCACCAAACACGGCTAAAGCCATTTCAAGCAACGTTTCGATTCTGAATGGTGGTCTTTTGCCAGGGCGATACGAGTATCTACCACTCTAGAACGTGCCGCAAATACATTATTTTTTTTATTCTATATTAATTAAATGTATTATGACATATATTAATTTAATGAAATTTATTTGCGCACGCCAGGTTCGAACCCGTGACCTCAGGATTCATAGTCGAGGGTCTTACCACTCGACCATGCAGGCAGTCAAATTTCATTTCAAAAGTTAAGTCAGTAATCAATATTTATATTGTTTTCACTATCGAATTTTACGTATTTGATTTTAACATTATCGATATAAAACATTTAAACACACCTTAACAAAAATACGTGGGATAAAAGAAGAAAAAAAAAACTTCTACATAGCTGAAAGATTCTACAATAGTGTATCATAAATTGTGTAATATTTATGGGTTAAATAACTTTAAATATCTCGTTAATGTAAATTAGACCTGATATTTAAAAAAATGTTTCAATAAGTTTGTTGATTTAAAAAGTACATGGTGGTTATTTTTTGGGATTGAAATTAACGTAGTTATTATTTTATAACATTCTCTGAAACTGTCACTTGCCAAAAACGCCTTAACGAAGTGTTGAATAATGTAACTCTAATTCAAAACCAAACTTATTTAAACTCAAACACAAAACATTAAAACTACCAACTTTAACACTAACCAATCACTAGATCTCACAATCAAAGACCCATTAAACAAGCAAAAACGAACACAACATTTGGAGAGAGAAATTTCATTTACTACGGCATAAAACCATACAATAGATTACCGCTCTCCTGCAAAAAAACGTACAAACTACAATTCATTAAAAATGGATCTGAGATTTGTATAGATTGTATAGTGAGACATGAAATTGATCGAGTTTTGTAATTTGTAGGTAATATTTATATGTACAATTAAATTATGCATTGTTAGGCGCCCTTGAGGTGATTTTTAACAATAACGGCGCTATACAAATCATCCAAATATTATTATTATTATTAGGTTGAAGATGTATATTGTTAATCGTAATAAATTCAAAGAGTATTAAAGAATGCACATTGAATAATATTCCTAACGAATGTAAAAGGTATTATGTTATTGTGATAAAGGTACTCCCCAGCACGGGAATAGACGGCCTCCATAGTCGAGTGGTAAGAAGCTGGACTACGAATCCAAAGGTCGCGGGTTCAAACCCGGCGTGCGCCAATAACTTTTATTTAATTAATATGTGTCATAACACATTTAATTCATATAAAAATAATAAAAAAGTATATTTGCGGCACGTTCCAGAGTGGTAGATACTCTAAGTATCGCCCTGGTGAAAGACAACCATTCAGAATTGAAACGTTGCTTGAAATGGCTTAAGCCGTGTTTGGTGACCAGATCTGAATAGCCAGGTACTTCCCAACCTTCCTCTTCCCAATCTCCTTCCCCTCCCCAGTACCTTCAGCCTCACAACATACCCTATTTGGGGATACCATAGTCTCACTGGCTCTAGACGGTTGAGAGCAGTTGAGACTCTTGTGCAGTATTAATATTAAAAAAAAATATAAAAAAAAAGACTTTAATTAATCTCTGTGGGGAAAACATTAAAAACTTGATATGTTTTTTTTTTTTTGCTTTTGTTTTTGTTTACAGCGAATACTATACAAGATTCCCAACTGCTCCATACCGTCTGGAACCAGTGGGACTATGTCACACTCAAGGCTGAAGGATATAGCAAGGTAAGGGAGATGGGTGAGAGAAAGGTTGGGAAGTACCTGGCTATTCAGATCTGGTCCACCAAACAGGGCTAAAGCCATTTCAAGCAACGTTTTGATTCTGAATGGTGGTCTTTCACCAAGGCGATACTTAAGAGTATTTACCACTCTGGAACGTGCCAAATAATCGTAAATATAATTATTTTATTTTAATTATATGTGAAATAACACACACAAATTAAATAATTTTTTATGTTTTCGTAGAAAACAATTACTGTGTGGTTTGATATTTAATGAAATGAAAAAACAACTTTGTTTAAGACCACAGATTTTATTTTAATTTTTATGACCGACTGGTTCCGCTTAGCCTAAGCATCATCAGGGTACAACATTAAACTGATGATGCTTAGGCTAAGCGAAACCGGTCGGTCATAAAAATTAAAATAAAATCATTTCTTTAAATACTTTTTTTGCGCACGCTGGGGTTTGAACCCACGAACTCTGGATTTGTAGTCAAGCGTCTGAGTCTAAACGTTTCGGATAATATAAAATTCTGTAATACGTAAGCATTTTATTTTAAAGAGAAGGAAAAATGCATTTTGAAACCATTTGCATTTCTCTACAAATTAATAATTTAAATAGTAAGATTATTTGCAATTGAAATCAATATCAACCTTTCTATTTTTAATTCCTCTAATATCTCCCCGTGTATGTACGGCAGATGCTATAATAATGCCGGTACCAATTAGTAGGCAAAAAAAAAAAAATGCATTTAATTGATGTCTAATTTGATTGGCGTGTCCAAGCCTTTGAACGTTAGGTTCGCCAATACTAACATGCCCTTTCTATTCCGAGCTCTGCCTTCATACACGATGGTCGTGCCGATGCATTTCACGCAGTCACGATAAAAATGCACAATCATATTTGTCACTAATTGCTTATGTGTGTTACATGCATTTATGTTAAATATTAAATGCACTTTACAATTGTTTGCACTTACCTATAAGAAGCCAGAGGCGGATTTATACGAATTGCTTCCTGGGAGTGATCTCTGATTGTATTTAAAAATAATTAAAAAAAAGTGAACACCGTCCCAACCATCCGAAACTAGTGAGACTGGAGGATTGGAGGGATATGGGGAAGAGGAAGGTTGGGAAGTACCTGGCTATTCAGATCTGATCACCAAACATGGCAAAAGCAATTTCAAGCGACGTTTTGATTCTGAATGGTGGTCTTTTACCAGGGCGATATTTTATATTATTTTGTATGAATGACTTTAGAGCAATAATATACAAGAGAGAGACCTAGGTGTGACTAGGGCTAGGGTATTTATACATCCATTCATAACACATATCGACATAATGTTTTTGTTTATTCGTAAAACCACTTTTTCACAGTATTGTCAAAAATAAAAACATGTAACCTAATAAACCGTTGAGTTATCTCAATTTATTTCGCGTTTCATAACGTGTGGGCGGAGTCAACGGAGACGAGGGACACGAAGAACATTCTGACAATACTTTAAAGCGGTTTGATAATTGGCGAAAAAAAATTGTCTCTTTCTTTCTCATGGTGTACGACGTAAAAACCCAAGGAAAGTGATTTATCCCAAAAATGTAAAGGGTTAGGTGAAAAGAATTAGCTCTCTCTCCAAATATTGATACTTCAAGGTTATGACACATATTTATTAAATAAAAGTTATTTGCGCACAGTTTGAACTCACGACCTCTGGATTAAAACCAAACACATCCGCTCATTTATTTCGTTTCTGCCCTGAGAGGGTGGGACTTTGCCAACCTTTCAATAGGCTGAAGGGAATTGGGGAAGGGTTGTGGAAGATAAAGTTATCTGTCAGTTCAGATATAGTTCCTTTACATAGCTAAAGTCGCTGGAAATAAAATATTAATTTTTGATAGTGGACTATTCTGACTTTTAGTCGGGAAAAAAATTCAAATGTAAAAAAAAAACTTATTTTGTTCTAAATAGAAAAAAAAATACAATCAATTTATTCAAACCGCTTTTCCACGAAATTATTCATTAATTTAGATTCAAATTTAAAAGTGCAACTGTGTGTCTTTGTAAAAAATTATAACATAACTAGTTGTTTCCCGTAAAAAAACACTGGATGCAACTTAACTTGTCAAGAAAAAATATGAGTTGCTTTAATCAACGCATTTTAAATATAGAATAATGTTTGCTGGAATACATTTTAGGTAGTACTTTATTAGGTAGGTAGGGATTTTAAAAGGTTTTTTTTATTTGAATTTGATAATATAAATGAACATCAGTTCAAAATTTTAAAAGTTCACACTCGTTTCATACGTAATCACAAAGGAAATTATTTATTATTCATATATTTATTCCAGCCAAATGTAATGAACTCTTAAAAAAAAAAATTGTTCGTTTTATCCACTATTAATTGACATAATCAACTTGTTTCAAGACCGATGATCTATTTTTCAAAATACGTATACATTGTACCCTAAATTGATTTATTTATATAAAGATGGCGCTATAAAAGAACTAATTATACAATTATTGAAGAAGAGAATATAATTCAGTTCTATTCTATTTCCTCACACTTTAAACACGAACAATATATTAATTACCTGATAACCAGAGCACGATTATCTGAACACGACGCTTTAAGCGAGAGGACTATGGTAAAACCAATACAGCGAGCAATGTGGGGGAGAGAGGGGCATAATCGAATTCAACCCAAACTAAACTATTGTTTTTTTTTTTTAATTTTATTTATAACGTTATCACTGTTGTGTTAAGTATGTAGAATTTCTTTTTTTTTCATTTCCGTAGTCGAGTGGTAAGACGCTTAGCTACCAATCAAGAGGTCGCAGTTTCTAACCCGGCGTGCGGAAAATAAATTGTATTTAATTAATTTGTGTCATAACACATAGATTAATATATAGCATATTTGCGGCACGTTCCAGAGTGCTAGATACTCTATGTATCACCTGGTAAAAGACCACCATTCAGAATCGAAACGTTGCTTGAAATGGCTTTAGCCGTATTTGGTGACCCGATCTGAATAGCCAGGTATTTCCTGACCTTCCTCTTTTACATCTCCTCCCTTTTCCCTCAGCCTCAGCTTCAGTTCTTTCTTCAGCCTCACAGAATACCCCAATTGAGTATGCCATAGTATAACTGGTTCCAGATGGTTGGGAGCAGTTAAGACTCTTGTGCGGTATTAACTAATTCAATTGAATTGAGTTTGATAATGGCCTAAAACGCCGAAACAGCTGTCACTAAAAATAGTAGAATTAAATAATAATAACTTTAAATTTAAATTTAACTGAAGTATAAAAATTAAATGAACCCATATTTAGTATTTAAACCATCTTTATGCAAAGGTTTATTTAAATCCTGAAATATGCTTGAAACCAGATTTTTTCCTGAATATTTTTTAAAGGAACTAGAAGTTAACTCAGACTTCTTTTTCTTCATTTTATCTTTTCTCCAAACGTGTACTCTAAGATAGTGACATGATGATTTAAGCTGATTCAGCCAATTCCGTCTCTCTGGGTTATGAGAGGAGTGAGAGGTTACACTTACAAATTAATTTATCAAACTATGTATATATACCATATAAGCGTTGTATCTTACTACTTATTAATTTAAAAAGGTGTCAATTAAGAAGCAGTCCAGAGCACATCGGAATGAGACGGAAAAGAGAAAGGTTTGAGTTGTTTGATTATTTTTTAAATTACAATGATTAGTCTACCAATGGGAAATATAATCGAAGACAGACGAACTTTAAAAAAATCAAACGTAAATATCTCTGTTAAAAAGAAAAATGTTTTTTTTTATCAGTTTTAAATCTCCCCTCTATCCCTCTAGTCTAACGACTTTGCTTACAATAAATAATAACCTACTTTGTTTTGTGTCGGGTTTCTGCATGAGAAGCTGTATTTTACAGACCAACATTTTTAAAATGAAGGCACTGCTGATTTGTGTTTTTCTAACAACGTGTGTACAAATTCGTGCATCATTTGGTAAGCTTACATATTTTTTTTACAAATAAAAATGGAAATAGCCTATTTTTTCTTGCTTCTAGTGCCATCATTCTGGTATTAAAATTCCAATACCACTTAATTATTTCATTGCTTTCAAAACATCCTATATATCTTCAACCATGCGCAGATATCTATTCTGTCTACATTTTGTCAGAATATTATTTTTCTATCAAAATCTAGTAAGTTGACGTGACAATTAAATATTTTATCCCTTTTCTATATTACCTTTGAGAAAATCAATTCACCCATAGATCAACAAGTTGTTTTTTTCATGGGGATCAAGTGGCTATTAAGGTCTCGAGCCACCCAAATGTCACCATGGCAAGAAAAAATAGAAATTGTCTAATCTTGCGTAATTTTTTTTTTCTGATCCTATCCTTTCATTACGTGAAAACAAAGAGGATAAAAAAATATTTCAACTAATCATTATGTGAGATTGCCAGAGTGGTAGATACACTAAGTATCGCCCTGGTGAAAGACCACCATTCAGAATTGAAACGTTGCTTGAAATGGCTTTAGCCGAGTTTGGTGAGCAGATCTGAATAGCGAGGTACTTCCCAACCTTCCCCTTCCTCATCTCCTTCCTCTCCATACTAACTTCAGCCTCACAACGTAACCCTATTGGGGATGCCATAGTCTCACTGGCTCTAGACGATTGGGAGTAGTTGAGAATCTTGTGCGGCATTCATGTAATTTTTTTTTTTTTTAAATAATGTGATTGTTGGATAAATTGGTAACAAATAAATCATAAACGTTTACATTTCAGTGTTAATAAACATACTGTAATAATCTCAGAGTAACAATATAAAGAGACCATACTAATTTGTGACAAATCGTTGACAAACTCGCAAAATATAGCTCTCTCTTTATTTATTTATTTATTATTTATTTATTTATTTATTTATAAATTAACGGACTAAAAGTCCAATTACAAAAATACATATAAAAACACGAAATATAAAAAAAAGAGTAACAGAGAAGAAATAGCATATAAATTGAGATAAATGAAGCGATGACAAAAATAAGGCAAAATAAACATAAGAGAGAACATTCAAGCCATGGTCTTAGTCAAAGTTTTGGTAGAGTCGTAAAGAATGGCGAAAATCATTTAGACTGCTACCAAAAATTTCAAGACCATGGCTTGAGTTAACAAGTCTTGACATTCTGGACATTGGAGAATTATACCCGTAATTAGTATTGTGATGATTGAGGAACAGCAATTCATTGTTTCTGAGTCTACGGCAAGGAATGTTGAACTGGATAAGTTGCAACAGAGAAGGTGAGTCAATAAAACAATTAATAATTTTGTAAATGAAAATTAAATCGAAGTCTTTCCTGCGCTTTTCTAATGAAGACATTTTCAATAATTGTTCAATTTCATCATATGAATAATCGCCTCTTTCTCGCCCCAATCTCCATGCAATACCGCGTAAGAAGCGATGTTGTACGGATTCAATATGATGAATATGAACGGTATAGAAAGGGGACCAAATTACACTAGCATATTCTAAATGAGGGCGAACTAATGAGCAGTAAAGGGTTTTTAGAGTCTTTATATTCTTAAAGTCACATGCAATTCTATTGATGAAGCCAAGAAGTTTTAATGATTTATTAACTACATTATTAATGTGATCACGAAAAGAAAGATTATAGTCTATAGTGACACCAAGATCTTTTATAGATCTGACGGTAGATAAGGAGACACTATTTAATTTATAATTGAAGAGGATCGGTTTATGAGTTCTATGAAATGACATAATTTTACATTTATCAATGTTTAATTTTAGGCAGTTAGTTTCACACCATTCATTAAATGAATCAATATCACTTTGGAGAAGAATACAGTCATGAAAAGATTTTATTATTTTAAGGATCTTATTGTCATCTGCAAAAAGCCAAAAACGCGAGGAAGAAAATACTTTAGCAAAATACTTTTTATGCTCGGTTCTATACGCATATGAGAAAAAGAGACAAACAATTGTTGAAACCAATACATGATTTGGGGCGGGCTAATACCATGTCCGCGGTTAATTGATCTGGACGAACTTCATTCACGTTTGGAGTGTCAAGTGAACGGACTGTCAAAAGTGCGTAAATAGTTAAAAACTTGAGTTATTTTTTGTCCGATATCTAGCAAAACATCATGGCCATATGTGCTATACTTGGTTGCTTCAATCGAAGTACAAAAGGACCAAAAACAAACAGTTTTCACACGTATGTACCATAAAAATCGTCTTTTTTAGTTAGATCTCAAATATTTAACATTCTAACCTACAAAACAACTAGTAACTTACACCAATATGTAATTAATCTTTGGACTATTCGTTCCAATATAATAAACTTCCGTTTGAAATGAGTTTTAGTGGATTCGTAATATTTTTAACTTGGAGATATTTACTAGCTGTCACATAAGAAACCATTACATGGGGGAATCCCCATATTGTACGGCTTCTGAAAATATCCCGGTCTCTTTCTTTCTCATGATACTAACGCTAAATTGTTGGCAAACAGATAAAGACAGAATAGTGTTTATCTCTTAGTTATTTTAATGATTTCGGTTGCCTCCCCCGATTCAGGGCTATGCCAAAATTGGAATATTATTATTTATTTAATTATTTTTAGATTTCCAAAGGATGAAAAAAGACGAGAAAAATCTAATTTCTTTTTCTTTGATTTAACAAATATGTTAATATGAATTCATACGTTTCATCTGGATTTTTATACCCTTAGCTTCTAGTTAATTGTTTTTTTATATCTATTGATGTGCACATGCACTATTGTACCCATTTCTGAACCTGTTCTCTGATGATTTATGATAACGATCATGCATTTAGATAGTTTTAATTTTGTATACATATTATATATTATTTTCTCCTTGTTAGTTAGAATTATTAGCTTAATTAATTAAGTATGAAGCGCACTTGACGTGAAATATCACAAAGTTCACTGTTATTATTATCTGCATTCGAAATTTCCTTACAAAATAACGCGGGACGGAAAACATCCCTACAATACTTAAAAGCGGTTTCATGTTTTGTGAAATTTTTTGTGCCTCTTTCTCTCTCATGGTGTACGACGTGAAAACGCAGAGAAAGTGATTTATCGCAAATTTATATAGGTAAAAAAAAATGATCTCTCTCCATATATTCTTACTCCAAGGTTAAGAAAATGATTTAACATCTGTTATCACCGTACATTTTTTTTTATTTTACTTTTGTTTGTAAACTATTTTGTTGATGGAACTGAAGTTCATTTTATAAGATGTATTATAAAATGTTCTGTACTAATAATTTAATTCGTTTATATTTTTATCTATAAATAAGATTTTAATAATCTTATTGATTAATGTATCTTTGAATAAACAAAAAAATATACAACATTCATTCTTTTTAATGATTTACAACTACCTACTCACAACAAAATACCTAATTTACTTAATTTGTGACAACCCTGTTAGTGATTTTACTCTGAGTTTAGGCCACACCCTTTGGTCATTGCTTGGTCAAAAAGTGCGGACAAAATTTCGCAAAGTTAGGTCTCTACGTTACTCTAAGGTAATAATGTTATAGGTATTACCATAACAAAAAAAAAAAATTATCGAATTTTCTCGAGATCCCGAGTTCAGGTCTCGGTCGCGATCTAATATATTTTTATTAAATTTTCTGTCTCATTTTCAGTGTCTTTTCTTATATTTCGTTGAAGATTATTGATATTATTTAAACAATTTACATGAAAGTATGTCTTGTTTTCAGTAAAGTGCATGGCAAATGAAATATACAGCAAGTGCGGAAATCACCCTTGTCAGAATACCTGCGTCGAGCCAATGAAGATGTCGTACTGCGACTGCGTCTCCGGCTGCTACTCCGGATGTGTTTGCATCTCGGGCTACCTCAGAGATGACAAGAGACGCTGCATACCTAAATCTGACTGTCGTAAGTTATCTAAGAAACCCAAAACAAACCTTTTTTTCAGATAAGATAAACTTTGTGAAATGTTTTTCGTTACAAGTGGGATATTTTTAAAAAATTCATTGTAACATTATAAATAATATTAAGTAAAAGTACTCACTGAACTATTATTTCATATGCACAACTCTTATCATACATGGACGTCGCTGATGAGAAGTGGCGCAGAAGACAGAATCTGAGCCAGTCAGAATTATAATGCCAAATGTAAAATGTAATTCCAAATGTAATTTTGGGCATCAAGTGTAAGCTAGCCCTTCTAATTTAGGAAATGGGATGTCATCTCCACCATATTTTAATTTAAATTTGCTCTCATGCCCTAAAAAAACTATATATATTTGTGAACATCAGCTAAATTTTAAGTTATTATTATATAGTGATTTTGTCTTGCCAGAAGTGACCTGCCAGGTAATTAAGTTGCTGTATTTTTATATAAACTAGGAATTAAAATTTGTACAGCGCCCTTGATATGATTTTTTCACAAAAACGGCGCTATACAAATTATCCAGATATTATTATTATTATTATATTTGAAGAGATCTTTGGTTGTAAATAAATATAAATACTCGTAATAATCACACGAAATATTTCCTAATATTAACGAATGAGTTTTTTTATTAGAGGGAGAGAACACTCATTTATAAATTAAGAATGTTTGTTTTGGTGAAAACATACCTATACCTCTTGAACGACGGAGAACGGCTAAGATTTTAGGCAAAACACCTCCTTGGCGATGGTCATGCCGTAAAGCACCTTGTATAAGAATATGGCGAAGAATGATCTGGTTGTTTAGTTATCCCTGCAGTGTTGCAGTCAGTTCGAGCATCTTGGAATAATTGTCCTTCTTCCGCTGTCCATTTTTCCAAAAAACATACTTCTCTTTCTTCAAACTTCCTCCAGGAAAATTCTGGGTCCCGATCCCTTGGATTGAACCTCTTGATTCTCCTCCCTCACCTCTGCGAGTCTGTTGGCAGTTAATTTCCTCTTGGGAATCGGTTGTTAGTTGTTTTTTTGGCGGGCTCTGCACCGCCCAGATTCTGTCTCTTGTGATGCTTCTCATTAGTGACGTCCATGCATGATCAGAGTTGTGCATAAAATAGTATAGTGCGGTAAGTACTTGTACTTGACATAATTTATTATTTTACAGCATTTTGAACATTGCTCAGTTTCTTCTAACCTTTTAAAAACTCGCATACTTAACTTCCCGAAAGCATTTGAAGTGTGGTCTACAAGTAGAAATAATCTACCCTTTAAGAGACGGGTTACTAAAGTTTACATGCCACATAACTACACATAATAATCTATTTACTATTATTAAAGGTGAATCCCTTGCTGTTAGGAATAAAATCAAAAGATTAAAGTACAAACTTTTGAATATTATCAAGCAATAAGGGTTTTTGTTAAATGGTATAAATTTCCCGCAATGAGCTAAAACTGAACCACTTTGAATGCCACCACTTATTTATAGTTTTTGAGTTTAATGTTCCCGTTCCGAAAGGGGGTTCTAATGTAACCCCGAACTAGAGATTTGTGGGATATCTTAGATTACGGAAATATTATAAATTTACTTCTCTCTAAGTATTACCAAAAACAAATTTCCCAAGATTATGTCATGAAATCGCTTTAATAAGCAATATCAAATGGGGTAACTCCGTCATCTACCTTAGGATCACACATTTAATTTTCACTTTCAGATACAGAATGATTAATTTGTAGAGCTCAATATTGATTTTTTCAATACTTTAAAAATAATATGTTTTCATTGATATTTTTTATGAATTCTGCTAGTTTTTAGATTTATTTTTTACTGTGAGAGTTGTTTTAGCATTCAAAACCATTATTATTTTTTTTTTAATAATTTGATTATTATTAAATTGTTTAAAAAAACACTGATGTAAAGATGCAAATATTAAAAAAATTGAAAATGGCCCCGATTACCGTTTTGTGACGCCGTCAAATGTGACGGGCATCTAAGCACTTGGACCTTAATAAATAAAAACATATTTTTTTTAGCCCCGGTTCCAGCTTGTAAGAATCCATGCCCAAAAAATCAAGAATATTCCAACTGTGGTAACAACGGTTGCCAGAACACTTGCGAAATGCCAAATTTATCAGAAATCTGCAAGGGTCCCTGCGTTTCTGGTTGCATTTGCAAGAAGGGCTTTTTGAAAACGTCCAAAGGAGCGTGTGTCCTCCCACAAAAATGTGGTATGTAAAAAGAAAAATACAATATGTTTTCATGTCCAACTTTGGAGAAATGAAATGTTTTCGCTTCAAATATTTAACACTCAACTTTTGGTAACGGTCTGACCTAATATAAAAGATTCTGGGACAGAGCAGTGTTATTTGGTAGGAATATGATAAGGTAGATGATAATTGAAAATGATGGAAATGACCGGTTAGTAGCTGAGTGGACAAACGCGTCGGATCTCCACCCGGACGTCGTGGCTTTAATTCCTCTGCTAGCTAAGTCTTTCAACATTGTACAAGCAACATTTTTCGCTTGTTATTATGGCAAGAAGAGAGGGCTTTTACATTAAAGGTTTACAATTGACAGTGAATAAATGAGTAGTATATGCACAAACAAAATAAGGAATAGTTGTAGAGTAGTAAAAAATAGTGTTGAAAAAGAGGAGGGTTAAAGAATATGTATGATGTTATAGCCTTCTTGTATCTACATTCCATGCAGTTAAATACATCAACCACCTCTGCGTATGTATTACCTACTACATGCAATCTAGGTACAAGTGAGTATCTGAAAGACTCAGTCCTGATGTTATTGTTAAAACTAAATACAATTTTGGATCGAGTAGTTCTCGTTGGTATGTGAAAGGAAATAAGGTTCAATAACTCAGGGCTCTCTGTAATACCATTGTCAATTTTATAAATAAAAATCAAGTCAAAAATAATCCTTCGATCTGAAAGTTATCATAAATCTAATTATTTCATCAAGTAGTTTTAGTAAATATTTTCAATGGGAAGATTAAGCTTAAAGTTTATATATCTAAGAAATTTATATTGATTTTTTGCGATGGAGTTGAAGTGGATTTTATAGTTAGGGGACCACATAGAAGAATTATATTCCACTTGACTACGAACTAAAGATGAATACTTAAATATACTAACTTGCTACATCAGTATGCGCATTTCCGCTCTCTGTCTGAATCTCCTTTAATATCAAAGGAATCACCTTTGATAATGATGCTGTTCTTAAGGTCTTCTTTTTTATCGTTCTAGGTAAGAAATGTCTTGGGGAATTCGAGAAATTCCAAGAATGTGGAACTGCGTGCCCGAAAACCTGCAAAAATATGGATCAGCAGATAGTATGCACAGACCAGTGCGTTTCCGGATGCTTCTGCAAGGACGGATACGTTAGGAATGACGAGAATAAATGCATTCAGCCTGAAGATTGCCGTAAGATTTTATTTAATTCGAGACAACCATAAATAACCGCACACAAAAAAGTATTGGTCGTAACCTTATCTTTTATTTTATGTGTCTTTTTTCTAATTCATAATGTTTAAATTTTTTTGTATAATTAATTTCATCATGAAGCGAAACACTATAAAAAGTGTTACTCCAAGTAAACATCATTACTCGTTACTATTGAATATAAACTTCAGCATCTAGAGTACCTTCCTTCTTGGTATTTAGCATTTCGATGGCTTAAAGTGCAAATTTGGTGAGTCTACTTTTGGATGAAAATGACTTAACACATTGAAGTCGGGACACGGCATTTGCCGTTTTTCGCGGACTGTCGGTAGACTGCGGGACACGGCATTTGCCGTTTTTCGCGGACTTTCGGTCGACTGCGGGACACAGCAAATGCCGTTTTTGTTGACTGTCGGTTTTTGGCGGGAAACGGCATTTCACGGGTTTGTTATCATCGTAAAATAAAACACCTTGAATGGTAATTTGCTACCTGGGTGCTAGGCGTCAGTCTGTTGACGTTATTTGAGATGCCTTGTCCGGATTGGCTAGTGTGCAATGATTGTACTGTAATCCTTTGCAATACCAGTTTTTCGTAAGTACTTACCAATCATCCACTGCTTTTTACATGTATTTTTATTATTTGTTTACTCAATTGTCATTGTTGTTATATACAAGCATATACTTGGAGGAAGTTATGTGATACATGCACTTATAGTGTGTGATGGATTATCAACATATGAAGTGTACTGATTCCTTGAAAGAATAAATACTATGATTCATAAGTGGAATGGGCTCTTCAATTAGTCGAGGCAACCGCAAAAGACCCTTTTTTGACAACAAGCAATTAAACTCATGAGTTATTGAGTGTTCGCCTTCGGCGGCACTGCTTTTTAAGTATTTACGCGATCAGATTTCACACATCCAGCGATTGTAAAATTGCGGGCATGGCAAATATATATTATTATTTATTATATAACAATATGATATGTATAATCATGTTATCTTTTACATGGAATTTTCAAATATTGAATATTGAATTCTATTTACTAAATTAATATCAGGTTTTAATATTCAGCTTTAAAATGTGGTGAAATTATGATGTAATCAAAGCAATTATAATTTATTTATGATGATCAAATGTCATATATGATTTCTTTGAAAATTTCAATCGAAAATACTATTTGGTTTATAAATTGTGTCAATTTTAAGAAAGTGATATATTTTTTGCGCTAATCGCAAAAAACGCCCGCCATAGGCTAGAGTCTATTTTTCGAGGCGCCCGACTACAATTTGTAATAGTTTTGTAGTATGACTAAATACGCATGCCTGTATAACTTTAGAATCTTATTTCAATAATTTAGAAAAACGTTCCAAAAAAAATTTCTTTTTTCACTAGACCTACGGTGCAAAAGTTATAACTCCATAACTGGAGTTATAACTTTCTTAATTGTCAAATGTTGATGACTTGTCAAGTAGTATTCAAATATTTTATTCAAAAAGTGAATTTTCTTGCTCCAAATACAAAAAAAAAAAATTCTCAACTAAATCGTAAGTGTAATTTATGTATTTTTATACAATTGTTTGATTTTTATGAATATTGCAATCAATTTATTTTTATTATCAATTTGCTATTCAAGTCTGGTAATGGAGTTATCAATGTCGTTTTTATGTTAAGCAAACTATCAAACATCAATATGGGAGTTTTCAATTTTGAATGTTATCTTTTGTTGTTTGAATGACAATAACTTAGAAACTTTATGACTCTTTAAGTTTTTATTTATGCAATAAAAAAGGTAATTAAAATCATAGTACATTATTCATAATAATTGTGTAAATATAATTGTTCATGAATACCCATTTATGATAGAAGTCAAATTTCATTGTAATAATTGACAGATTAGCGAATAAGGTACAATTTATATTGAATTAATTAAAAAAAAAAACAGAAATAGGAAGAAGAAAAAATAATATTACTACAACATTTACAAGATGTTCCTGAAAGTATTTTGGATTATCCAATTTTAGTAGCAGACAATGATCCTGAATTTAAAATAATGGAATTTTTAATTGAATAGACATGGATATCGATGTCCAAAATTTCTCTAATATGATTGGATACTATATTATTACTCTGAATAGAGTTCCGCGTTAACAAGAATAATTTTCCAGACCAATTCAACAGTCATTCGTCGATTATCCCATAAGTGATGATAGTGATAATGTGACTTTTTGCTACCATATTCTGAGCATTCATCATATACAGATGAACACACTTCAAAAACTCGCCCTTAGAGGGGAAAAAGGAATGTGTGTAAGTAAATACACGAACATGGTTTTCGAAAAAAAAAGTTATCGTGAAAAGGGTGAAACATTTTTTGTCAAGAAAAAAGAAAATGGTTCTTGAGAAATGAATGTAAAAACTTGCCAAACGGCTTAAATCAAGATGTAAATGCAAATCTATGAAAACATGTGTAATCAGGTGTACATCCATTTCTGGTGAAGACAGAATACAAATATTTTAAACCTTTTGGGAGATGAAATGGAGTGAAAAGAAAGTGTGGTCGATAGTATGGTAAAAATATTAGCAGTAAAGAGGGTAAGAGTCTGGAAAAATCCTGATAAATCCAGAAAAACTATTTATTTCCATGACGTATAACCTCAGAAAATATGATGTAAACATCAGAGTATGTAAAAAATGTTTTATGAATACTTTGGATAGAATGGAATGAGCGTCAAACTGGAAGAAAAGAAAAAACTACGTTTAAACCCTCAAAAAAAACTGCTCACACAAGCAGTGTTAACAAAAAAGTTCCATTTGAGAAGGAAAACCAGGAACTCGCAAAATATTTTAATTATTTGCCAAAGATAGTCTTACTACTGCAGAAAACCGACAAGTAAAAAAGTATTTGTTGCTAGAATGGACCTAAAAAAATGCATTCATTAATTGTTATAAGACGGATCGGTATGTAACACGGAACATTTCTACAATTTTATTCGCTTCATTCCACAAATATGTAGATAGCGAAAATAAATCACTCTTCCAATCAAAAAACGACTTATGGGAATATGTGCAACATTTAAAGTTGGTCATATCTCAAATAATTAATTACATTTGCACTGCATAAAGAAAGATGAATTTAGAGTTGAAATAAAATAAATACATAGAGGCAGAAACATTTGTCTTTTGAATGAAATGAAACGTGTCAAGTTTATATTATGAAACAAAATGAATTGTACATAATATTTGTTTTTTCAAGTTAACAAAAAAATAAGGTTATGCCATCTGTGGAATAAAGCTGAGGGTGGTTTAAATGCAGAGGAATTCTCCACCATAATATTAAAAGTCATGGCTATGAAGATTTTGTCTCAAATAGATCAACATGATGGCGTAAAAATAATTTAATATAATGATAGCTGAACCTATGAAAATAGAAATGTTTTACTCGCGAATGCATTATTAAATGCTGCAATAGTTCATGGGGTCACCGTTGAATCAAAGTATCTCGAGTTGGGCCATAAACAAATGGAACATTGAACGAAAACTGAAACATTTAATTATGAAAGTTCCTGCAGAATACTACTATTTATACTATATACTGTGTCTTTGTAAATTTACAAGAATCCAAATCAGGAAGTGACTTAAATTTCAATAATATTATCAAATAAAACCGTAGTATTATTGCATAGATTTCAAGGCAACAACAACAATAAAATTTGATAACTCCATTAAACAAAATTAATTTCAATCTGCAATTTTGGATACTCCCAAAACTGACTGTAAAATATTATCAAATAGTAATATTCGTTACGCTGTTTATTTATTACATGTGTTTTTAGTAAATTTACAACTAAGCATATATTCTCAATTCATAAAAAAAGGAGTTTTTCTTCCTCCTGTAAAGTTGCTAAAAGTGTAGCTACCAAATTTGCACTTTAAGCCATCCATTTGAGGCTCGTCCATTCAACCAAGTTTATTTAACCATATATGATTTTCCTAACACTTCGCTCCCTGTGTTCGTCTATCCTATAACATTTAACGTATTAAGTAATTAATAAATCTGTCTTGTTCTTTCTCTTATTCGTGCTGCATGTACATTTCTTCCTTCCTGAAGTTTCTTACCATTCTTCTCCCTGAACGAATTCCTTATCAACTGAGTCATTATGGCCATTTTTCACTGAGATCTATTCGGTAACGTTAAATTGGCTGACTTTAGCTAACGTAAACGATTGTTCACAAAATAATTTAATTAAATAGGAGAAAAATTAAAAATGACTATTTTTTTACAACGAAAATATATAAAAATCGTTCTTGATGGTAATTCTTAAACTCCTATGTTTAGCAAAGAAATTCCATGACCTAAAACTAACTAACTAACCATCACACGGTTTCTCCGCAGAGGTAGGCAGAGAAGATTGCCTGCTATACAACTCTGTCTTGGCACACGCTCCTTGCTTTATTCACATTCAAGCATCACCTTATACATACTATTTTGTTGTTCTGACTCTTGACTTTAGTATTTGATTCACATGATCGTGACATGTTTCCCCCGGACATCCCTGACTTCTTCTATTATTCACTTATCATACATTATCTTTACACTCCTTTCTTCGTTAATCCGCTCTATACTTCCAAACTATCTAAGCGTCCCTTTCTTAATCCTATTCATTACGCTTACATCAGCCTTGCATTCTTTCCGGATATCCACATTTTTAACACGGTCATGCATTTTTTTATAACACATACGCCTCAGGGATCTAATTTCTACAGCATTCGGTCAACTTTAATCCTTCCTCCCCCACTGCCATCAGGATTGGCATCAGCACTGCATTATGGATGGCTAGCTACCCTTCTTTTGTCATTTTTTTTATTTGCGCTTACCATGAGCAGTCCTCAACGGAGTTTCTGGCATCTCTCGTAAACATACTTCCCAAATACAAAACTCATCCACTTGCTCCAAGTATTTATAATTCATAACTATATTGCACGCTGTTCTCGTACTATCGCTTTCAGACACCATGACTTTTGACTTGAATTCAACATCCACTTATTCTACATACTACATACTTGGTTCATCCTAGACACGAGAGGCTATAGATCTTCCATTTTATCATAAATCAGCACAGTATCATCAGCATACAAAAGTCAAAACATTCATTGTTCATTTTCGCGCCCAAGCCCACACCTTTAAATTCTTGCATAAAGTTATCCGTCTATAGATTGAATAATTACGGTGACCTTTGTTGACTTGTTTTAACAACAATTTGTTCATTTCGTTTATAACCGATCATGACGGCCCCCATGGTCGAGTGGTAAGACGCTCGACTACGTATCCAATGGTCGCGGGTTCAAACCCGGCGTGCGAAAACAACTTTAATTTGATTAATATGCGTCAGAACACATTAAATTCATATAAAATAATATAAAGCATATTTGCGACACGTTCCAGAGTTGTAGATACTCTAAGTATCGCCCTGGTGAAAAACCGCCATTCAGAATCGAAACGTTGATTGAAATAATTTCAGCCGTTTGTGATCAGATCTGAATAATCAGGTTCTTCCTAACCTTTCTTTTCCTCATCTCTTTCCCCTCCCCAATATCTTTAGTCTCACAATATACCCCAATTGGGGATGCCATAGTCTCATTGGATGAGCACGATGTTTCTATTTTTACTAAACCGTTGTTTTGTTTACCGTTCTTGAGATAAAAATACATGAAAATCCTTTTTTCTGTTTTCAGCTATCAATTGCCCGAAAAACGAAGAATTTGAAACGTGTCCACCTCTAGTCACGGAGATGTCCTGTTCCGATCTCTTCGAAGGCATTTTCCCAACTCAACCCTCCACCTGTGTTGCTTCTTGCAAGTGCATGACTGGTTTTGTTAGAAATGGCACAAACCATTGCATTATTCCTGAAAAGTGTAAGACAGTTTGAAAAATATTATTGCTCTGAGGTTAAGGTCGTAAAAAAAATAAAAATTCAAATGTATGTTATTATTGTTTCAGGCTGTACAGATCCCAATTCAGAACTGGTTGACAATCCCAACCCTTGTCCCGGAAGAACCTGCCAGAAACCTGAATTCACTTCCTGCTCCCTGATACCCAAGGCCAAAGGATGCCAGTGCAAGGGTGGCTTCCTTAAAATGAGTACAAAGAATCCAATTTGCATACCAAAGAATAAATGTTATAAGGTCAATGACGATTGTTAAATCTGTTTTATTAGTTTTCGTAGTCACGTTAATTAGTATAAAATTAAGTTTACTGCCACCTCATTGAATTACAAAGAGATTTTTCCTTTGTGTTTTATGTAATGTGTTTAAGGCTCAGAACCCAAAATGACGCTAAACGTCACTTTGTGGCAATCTAACACAAGCAATACTGCACATGATTTATCTGAAAATTCTGCATGGGCAGTTGGAAGGTGTCCAAGGTTTCCAGCGAATACAAATTTTAAGCTGTTATTTTTTAAATTCAATAAACTCACAAAAAATTCAGTAAATACTGTAGTTTAAATACTAGCGCAGCCACTCTCGAACGTTTTACCGGAAATTTCAGAATGCATTTCAAAAATAATTTAAAAGATTGCCTATTCGTAAAAAATAATAATAGTTTTGAAAAACCAAATAAATTTATCAATCAGTTCTATCCTAGACATATTTCCAGTAAGCCGCTCTGTTATTCCCAAAATCCCCTTAATTAACCCTTCTCCTTCCCATTCCAACACCTAAATATGCATATATATATCTCGGTATTCTGTATCTTAGTTTAATTTTAATATTGTCCTGAAGGGTGCTTCCGAAACCGGTCGACGAAATATAAAATCGTAAAATAGTTTAAAACAATAAAAATATCTTTTTACTTTATAAAAGATTACTGTTTTTTTTTATTTTTATAGTGAATACCGCACAAGAGTTCCAACTACTCCTAACCGTCTAGAGCCATTGAGACTATGACATCCCCAATTGGGGTATGTTGTGAGGCTGAAGGTAGTAGGAAGGGAAAGGGAAGGGGAAGGGAAGGGAAGGGAAGGAAGGGGAAGGGGAAGGGGAAGGGGAAGGGGAAGGGAAGGGTGGGGAAGGGAAGGGTGGGAAGGGAAGGGAAGGGGAAGGGGAAGGGGAAGGGAAGGAAGGGAAAGGGGAAGGGGAAGGGGAAGGGAAGGGAAGGAAGGGAAGGAAGGGAAGGGGAAGGGGAAGGAAGGGAAGGGAAGGGGAAGGGGAAGGAAGGAAGGAAGGAAGGAAGGAAGGAAGGGGAAGGAAGGGAAGGAAGGAAGGGAAGGAAGGAAGGGAAGGGAAGGAAGGAAGGAAGGAAGGAAGGAAGGAAGGAAGGGAAGGAAGGAAGGAAGGGAAAGGAAGGGAAGGGGAAGGAAGGAAGGGGAAGGAGATGATGAAGGGGAAGGTTAGAAAGTGTCTGGCTATTCAGATACAAAAAGACGGCTAAAGCCATTTCAAGCAACGTTTCAATTCTGAATGTTGGTCTTTCACCAGGGCGATACTTAAAGTATCTACCACTCTAAAACGTGTCGCAACTATACTATATATATTATTTTATATCAATTAAATGCGTCATGACACATTTTAATTAAATTAAATTTATTTGCGCTCGCCGGGTTCGTATCAGCGACTTCTGGTTTCGTAATCGAGCGGCTAACCACTCGATCAAGCAGGCCGACTTCTTCCATTCAACTTTGCATATTATATTTTCCTGACCCTCCTTTCACTGTCCATCGCCTCTACATGTTCAAATCATAATGAGTATGAGGCCATAAAGCTCGTAATAGACTGTACGATCTAAGATTCAAGCAAAATTCTGATTGATTGATAAATTAAATTAAATGCAGGATTAATAACCTCTGCCTTGTTTCGAGAAACGGTGTGACGTCATCTTGAAGTATTAATATATGGAGAGAGAGTCAATTACTTTCACCCGACCTATACGAATTTGAGATAAATTACTTTGTCCGGGTTTTTACGCCGTACACCATGAGAAAGAAAGAGACAGCAAAATTTCCTAAATTATCACACCGCTTTAAAGTATTGCAAGAATGTTTTTCGTGTCCCACGTCTCCGTTGACTCCGCCCACACGTTTTGATATGCGACATAAATGGACATAATTCAACGGTTTTTTAGGTTGTATGCTTTATTTTTATTTATAACAATTCTGTGAAAAAGTTGTAATACGAATAAAAAAAAACATTATAATTTCTAGTTTTGTAACTGTTAATTCATGGTGATATTCCATTTTAATGATTTAATAAAACAAATTTATAACTTTATTCCACTTTTTTATTTTTTGACTGGACCAGTTTCAACCTATAACGGCCATCTTCAGACTAGTACAACCTGTACTAGTCTGAAGTAAGAACAACCTGTACTAGTCTGAAGATGGCCGTTATAAGCTGAAACCGGTCCAGTCAACAAATAAAAAAGTCGAATAAAGTTATAAATTAAATTCATTAAAGTTTTATTAAATCATTAAAAACACTATGTCGACATGTGCCATGAATGGATGTATAAATACCCTAATCCTAGTCCTAGCCACGCCCAGGACTAGCCGAGTCCGGCAAACCTCATAAAAACTGACTACAGCAGCGCTCTCTCTTGATTATTATTGCTCTAAACTCGTATTTTCAATACTAAAAATACGAGTTTGCCAATTGGACTAAAATAAATTAGATCAGCTCTCAATGGTTCCCGGCTTTTTGTGCAGATAGTGGCTCCTCTGGTGGGTGTTGAAAGAACTAAACATTTCTGGCGAGAGAGAGATATAATAAACAAACGCATATCAATTATATATAATTTTTATGAATGCATTTGTTCAAACAGCTGAAGCTATAAATAATATTTGTAAACACATATTGAAATGGTTGATATGGTATTGTTAACAGAAATTTTAAGTAAATGTTTATTGATAATTAATTACTCTGTGTGTCACCACACACTAATGTCATTGTTCTTTTTTCTACTTGAATTGTCGGAACGGATTAACCAAACAGTAACTTCTTGAATAGCCGCATGGGTAATGTTAGGAATCCGAATAAATAATTAAAATACTTGGCAAAATCCTTGCCATATAAATCAAAACACTCACAGCCAGACATATTTTTGCAAACAATGATATTAGGATTTTGAAAGAAGGGTGATTGCAGGAAACCCCATTGATGGAAGACTAAACGCTATTGTCACGAATAAAAAAAATGCCCAAAGAAGTGAAGCTAGCAGTCCACAATGGAGTGCTTACACTAACCCCGATGTATGGCAGTGAGGCATGGAACTGGCAGAGAAAGGATGAAAGTAGACTGAATGCTGTAGAAATGAGATCCCTAAAACGTATGTGCGGTAAAAGCATGTATGACCGTGTTAAAAATGTGGATATCCAGAAAGAATGCAAGGCTGATGTACGAAGGACTGAAAGTGTAATGAATTGGATCAAGAAAGGGACGCTCAGATGGTTTGGGTATGTAGGGCGGAATGAACGAAGGGTGTGAAAAAATATATGACTCTTAAGTGAATGGAAGAAGAAGTCGAGGACGCCCGTGAAAGACATGACACGATCAAGTAAATCAAATACTTGAGTCGGGCCGTGTCAAGAGCCAGAATAACAGAATATATGCGTATGAAGCAAGGAGTGTGTCAAGACAGAGTTGTACGGCGGTCCGTTCTATTTGCATACCCCTTTCGGGGAAATAGCTTAATGGTTAGTGAGTTAATTAGACATTTGAGAAACTTTAAAAGGATCATTTATTATTGGAGCGGAGTTCTGTTGTAACCTTTATTAACTATTCACATACCGCAGGTGTCACTGGTGATATTTTCTAAAATAGGGGATGTTTTAGGGAAAATAAGCTTTAGCGTTTTTTCAATACGCCTCAGATTTCAAAAGTCTTGCTTTGATCTAGAACGTGATACTGTTAACAATTTTTGTCTAGAAGTTATCTAAGATTAATCTCCAAACGAGTTTTTTCCAGAATGGGTTTTTTTTAACTCCTTGGGATTCATATACCAAATGTATTTTGTATGTTAATATTTTAATAAATAAAAAAAATGAAAAAAACAGAATATTATGAAAATCTATGAAAGGATCTGTATTCACGAAGAACGGTTTAAAATGAAAATAAAATAAATGCAAATAATACCATTCTCAGGCTTCTTACAAATTCCATGTAAAATTTTCATTTAAAATATTCCCTCGAAGCATTTGTTTCTCAGAATGGTTCGTTTTGAAGAGAAAAATTCAAATAATACACTTTCCATAAAACATGCATTGATAAAGAGGAAACCAAGCTTCATCAGCTCAAATGAGAATACGATTAAGAATAATAATGATAGATAGACTACTTCAATGAATAAATGATTCAAAAAAGAAAATTTGTTTCGTTGAATTTATATTTTGATTGTATTGCTCAATCACTTTATGATGATATGGCAATTTTATAACTCAGCGTCGAGAAACATCGTTTTTACTGATACTTAAGGGGTATAAAATCAAATACAGCAATCTCCAAAAAATCGAAAATAAAATTGAGAATGCAGTTCCATAAAGATTAAAATTTTAAACCTAATAAATTCAATAGCTAGTTGTAAACTCAGCTTTCTCCTATCGAAAACCGCGTTTGAAAGTATTCATTTAAACCAAATATACCCGTGTTCTTTCAAAAGCAAATCCAGCAATCTGAATAAATGTAGGTTTCTTTGAAGCCAATCAAAACAAATTAAAGATGATTTTTGTTTTTTACAAAGTTATAAAGCAAAACACACCAATTCCCAATAGTGTGTGGAGCAAAAGCAGCAATCTCCAATGTTGTATGATGTAAAAACATCAATCTCCAATTTTGTATAAATCAAAAGCAACAATCTCCAATAGTGTATATAGCAAAATCAGCAATCTCCAACGCTCGATAGCAAAAGCAGCAATCTCCCGATTTAAAGGTTTTTTTTATCATTTTATATACATTATTTATTTATTTTCAAATTAACGGACTAAAGTCCAATTACAAAAAATACAAACAAAACACGAAATGGAAAAAAGAGCAACAGAGAAGGAATAGCATATACATAATAATAAATGAAGCGATGACAAAAATAAGGCAAAATAAACATAAGAGGAAACATTCAAGCCATGGTCTAGTCAAAGTTTTGGTAGAATCGTAAATAATGACGAAAATCATTTAGACTGCTACCAAAAATTTCAAGACTATGGCTTGAGTTTACAAGTCTTGACATTCTGGACATTGGTGAATTATACCCATAATTAATATTGTGATGATTGAGGAACAGCAATTCATTGTTTCTAAGTCTACGGCAAGGCATGTTGAACTGGATAAGTTGCAACAGAGAAGGTGAGTCAATAAAATAATTAATAATTTTGTAAATGAAAATTAAATCAAGTCTTGCCTGCGCTTTTCTAATGAAGACATTTTCAATAATTGTTCAAGTTCATCATATGAATAATAGCCTCTTTCTCGCCCTAATCTCCATACAATACTGCGTAAGAAGCGATGTTGTACGGATTCAATATGATGAATATGAACGGTATAGAAAGGGGACCAAATTACACTAGCATATTCTAGATGAGGGCGAACTAATGAGCAGTAAAGGGTTTTTAGGGTCTTTATATTCTTAAAGTCACATGCAATTCTATTGATGAAGCCAAGAAGTTTTAGTGATTTATTAGCTACATTATTAATGTGATCACGAAAAGAAAGATTATAGTCTAGGGTGACACCAAGATCTTTTATAGATCTGACGGTAGATAGGGAGACACTATTTAATTTATAATTGAAGAGGATCGGTTTATGAGTTATATGAAATAACATAATTTTACATTTACACACTTACATGAAACAAAATTTGTCTATGCGAATAATCTCAAATATCAAAATAGTACATGCTGTCCTTTTTCAATTTCTGATGAAATCCCAATGAATATAAGCAAGTTGTTTGCATTATTCTCAAAAACACAAGAATGGGAGATTGCTGCCTTTGCTCTAATACCCCTTGCTTCATAAACATAGGTAGGTACTAATACGGTTTGTATGATTTTCAATTTTATTATCATAAATTCTAGCCAAATTTCGATCGTTTGTATGAAATATTAAGTCATTTATCGAGCTGCAAATACTTAAAGGATAATTAAGCCTTATTTCCATTGTAAGCAGAATGTATGACGAAATGTAAAAAAAAATTAAAAGTGAAACATATTGTGAAATGTTTCTATTATGTGAATATAAGAACTACATAAATACTTGCAAAGAATGAAATAATAAACAAAAGCCAGATGTGTGCAAAGTAGGTTTCAAGGCTGTTTTTTTTTTGTTCAAAAACAGCTTATTTCGTGTGAAATGAAAATAATATTCCAACAAAAAAAACACAATTTTTGAATTGAATTTTAACTAAACTGATTTTTTTCCTTTGCAGTTTATGTCGATTCAAATCCAGAACTAGCAAGCAACCCCAACCGTTGATGACATATGCGTTATACAAGAAAGAACTTCACCAGTTAGTAGCTGAGTGGAAAAGTGCGTCGGGTTCCCACCCGGGGGTCGTGGGTTCAATTCCTCTGCTAACTAAGTCCTCCATCATTGAATTTTTATTATTATGATTACAGAAGGAGGAAGAAGATTGAATGCAGGAAAAATCATGAATGGAGGACTGAACACTGTTGGCGCCAATATATTATTTTTTTTCCAAAGAAGTCCACAATGTTGTAGAAATGAGATCCCCGAGGCGTATGTACGTTAAAACCATGTATGACCGTGTTAAAAATTTGGATATCCGGAAAGAATGCATTGTTGATGTGAGCGTAATGATTAAGATCAAGAAAGGCAGGCTTAGATGGTTTGAGCATGTAAATCGAATGAACGGAAAAAGGAGTGTGAAAAGAATATATGATGCGAAAATGAATAGAAGAAGTTGGGGATGCCCAAAGAAGACATGGCACGATCAAATTAATCATACTCTAGAGTCGGGCCATGTAAAGAGTATGTATAAATGTGAATGAAGCAAGGAGTGTGTGCCAAGACAGAGTCGTATAACGGTCCGTCTTATCTGTTTATCCCTGCGGGAAAACGGCGTGATAGTTAGTTTAGTTCTGGTTTTAATTGATAGGGAGTTTTTTTTTTAAATTGTTTGGTTATACCTAACTATATTAAATACCTAAATATTCTCTGGCGCCTGAAATCACAAGAAATTATCTAAAAAGTTTGCGAAGTATTACACCGGGGTTGACCTGAACATAGTTCTCTCACAGGTTGCTTGCATTCATCTGTTTTTATTAGACCACAGAAAAAAATATATCAAGTGAAAACTACAAAAAGTCAACCACGAAAAAAATACTTTTTAAATTTTTCGACTTTTCAAATTCCATTAACGTGTTCACTTTGTTTTGCTACTTTCTCGCTAAATATAATAAGTGGGCGTATGCAAGTCTAACGGCTGTTCCTCGGAAGTGTATGCAGATGCACCAATACACACAATCCTAAACCTCCTTGTGTTATTTGGGCAACACTAGTTGTGCGAGGTCTAACAATGCATAACTATAAGGTACGCACCAGAACTTTTCTATGCAATTTCAAGCATTTTTAAACTTTGTTGTAGTTTGTTTACTGTCGAATAATGTGAAAAAGTATTCAACAATATTGGACTGAACGTTCCCTCTAAGAGCTAAAAAAATATAAAATGGACATAGTTATGCAAAAAGCATCCAATCCCAAAAAGATGAAACTGAGAAAAAGGCGTGTGAAAATATCACGTTAAAAAAGCAGTAATTTTGCGTAATCGGCATTTGTAAAGTGAATTTCAGTGTTTTTAAAATTATTTATGAGCGTTATTATAAATAAGTCATTTAAAATCTATCAATTTGTTTGTTAGAAAAAATGTAGTTCTTATATGGTGCTACATTTTATAGTTTTTTTTTCAAACTAAAATTTTAGTCAAATCTCTGCAATGTGCGTTAATAAAAAATTGAACTACCAAAAATCTATTGAATTTGGAGCTTTGATGTTTTCATCAGATACGAATCTCGTATTTATTTTTAGGAAGACATGTAAGACTTGATTTTGGCAAATTGTGGGTTGACGTTTTCTGCATAACTACGTCCAAATAAAGCTCTATCCCAGTTATATTAGTTAGCCTTGCTTTCTGGTATGCAAACATGCAAATATATGCCAACAGACGGCCGACTGGTTTGATTGAAAAAAAAAAATGAAAACGAATCGAAACACTAGTAATCCCATAACCTTTTATGCTGTTGATTATTTTAATAAAACGCGGGGGCACAGATAATTCATTGTTTTCTTATCCGATAGTCACGACGAATACATAAAAATCAAATAGATATTCACAGTCTTGTCACGGAAAATCAATTTAGCAACCATCTCAAAAAATATTCTATTTCCACATCCTAAAATGATCACAATGAACGCTAATTAAATTTACCTTGTAAGTCGTAAAATAAATATCAAGTCGCAGTGTGTATTTAAACGCATCACAAGTCAGGCGATTTATGATCATACCTTTCGATATAAAGTTTAAACAGTTGAATAATTAATCCAAAATATACAAACCGAGCAAATGTTTTACAATGTTCGCAATATCGCCGCATCTGAAGAGCAATTAAAGATTGCAGAAATGCAAGATTTCCACATTATAAAGAGTCTTTAATTATTTATTACTGGTTTATTCCCTGAGTGCACAGCTCGTTGCGAAGGTTTTTCGTGTAGAATTCGCCAAGACGATCTTTCTAGTGAAATGAATTTAATCATTTTTTCCTTGCTGGTGCTGTCTATTCATGTAGCCGCAACTAGTGGAAATCCTGACACGCCTGTTGGTAAGTAAGGTTATGCTTTTATTAGCAATTACAATAACCTATTTAATTCACAGCCTTAAAAAAAAGTTTTTACAATACCTAGTTGTGTGCATACGTGCTCATTTGTGAAACTCCATATTTTCATCTGATATGTAAAATCGAAAATGTATAAATATGTAGGGTTAATGTATATATATGTTTGAATAAGTTATTATATTTGTACTGTTTCGCTGAATCGATTACACTCTTCTTTACTCTCAATCATATGAAGAGAGCAAGTTTCAGGTTGAAAAGGTTACTTAGATTTTGCATTATTTGGTGTGTGAATGGTATTTTTGTAATTTTCATGAAAAATCATTGATATTATATTACTTTTGGGATAACTTTTTTATTTTATTTGTTTGGGAGACCAACAATTTATACACTTACTAAGTAAAATATTATATGGGTAGTATTGATATGATCATTTATAGATTTCCACTTAAGTGTATTACTCGTAATCTTCGCAAAATTAGTTTACTAGTACAATTTACGAGTCAGCACGCAGAAATACACACTATTTGGCTTTATAATACATGCAACACTACAAATATTTTATCTGTAAATCCCACATGGGTTATGATAATGTTAAAGTTTTGAATGTTTAAGTTTTACAGTGAGTAAAATTCTTTTACTGTATTTTTAAAAATTCTATATTCTTTAATGAAATTCAAACTATTTTTCTTATATACAACATTCGAAAACGCTTTCACTGGTTTTCCAACTGCACCTTTTGCAGATGTTTTTGTATGTATTCCATAGAATTAAAAATATCACAGTTTCAAAAATTTATTAACAGTGGTCCCCAACCCATGGGCCGCGGCCCGGTAAATGGTACTGGGCCGCGCCGCCTGCTTAAAAATCAAAATATTTTTTTGAAAAAATCGACAATTATATAGCTTAAAATAATTATTCCGTTAAAAACCCCTTCACGCTAAGTTACCATCTACATAATACCTTCGAATTAAAACAACACCACACTGCCATAATATGCATGCCGAATGCGGAGTCGTTTTTTGTCAACTGGTCGCTTCTTGACTCCGAAGGCGGTCTTGCCGTAACTTAAATAAGGCAAATCGTATTTAAACACGTCATCGATGTCAAAAGTCGTCCTCTGTCGATCGAAGATCGGAGTCAAGACGTCTATCGATCGAGATTCGAGATCTTATGTACACCACAAAATTTGAAAATCGGGGTATACAGCGTGTGTATGGAAGTATTTGAGTTAATTGAAGTTATTTGAAGCAAAAAATGTTAAAGAAAATTTTTCTCTACGGCGATTTTTCAATTCCTCCATACAAAAGATAGTATTTTCTACGAGTTTGAAACCGAGAGAGTGAAAAAAATGTCGCCGCAAGGGAAAATTTCTTCTTCATTTTTTGCTCCGAATGTCCTTAGGAGTCACTAGTTAAAATAAGTCAAGTACGTAATGTGCACCACCCCCCCAATGTGACCCCCCCCAATGTGACTTCCCCTCCTCCAATGTAACCACCCCACCATCAGTGGGCCGCGGTGAAATTATCAAACGCTGACCGGTCCGCGGCAACAAAAAAGGTTGGGGACCACTGCTCTAGAACACTAAAAGTCACGAACCGCCCCTGCTCCCATACAGTTACTGTCCGGTTTCGTCCATTTTTTTTATACACTATTTCAAAATATTTTCTGTTAAGCAATTGAAAAATATAAAACAAACAGTATGATGTCTCCTCGTAGACTGGGGTAACGTGTAACGACGTTGCGAGCTGAAAATAGTTTTGCAGATCCATAAAAGCTGTGCAAACGTCACAGCGCCAGAGGTCGCTGAGATTTTGAAAATTTGTGATATTTCTGAAAAAAGATTTTTGATTTAAAGTTAATTTGTACCGTACATTTTTTAATGTTTTAATTATTATGTACAGAGTGTCCCGAATATGAGGAATATATGGAATGCAGAGGATGCGAGAGGACCTGCGAGGGTGCTCCATTCCGACACACGATGAAATGCGCCTGTAACCCAGGATGCGACTGTATTTCCGATTACTTAAGGAATTCTGACGGGATTTGCGTTCCCCTGGAGCAATGTGGTAAAGATACAATTATTGTTTAACCTCGTTCCTACAGAACATCACCTGTGCTTCTATTCACATTTATACATTTTAGACTTTTTCACAGAAAGCCAACACGTTGTGTTTTGAAATCGTAATTATTTTATTTTTTAAACCTTTCCGTACCTAAAAGTTAAAATCGAGAGTACAAGCCGAGGAAGGGTAATGTAGCTTCCCCATTTGATATTGCTTATTAAGGCTTATTTTTGTATTTTTTTAATTTTTTTTTTAATATAATTTAATTGAATTAAATTTAAATTATTATTATTGAGTTCTGCTATTTTCAGTTTTTTATTTTTAGTGACAGCTGTTTCGGCGTTTAAGGCCATTGTCAAACTGTACAAGTTTGTTATCAAGTGTGTTAATTTTTTTATCAAACTGGACAGTTTGACAATGGCCTTAAACGCCGAAACAGCTGTCACTAAAAATAAAAAAAACTGAAAATAGCAGAACTCAATAATGATAATATTAAATTTAATTCAATTAAATTATATAAAAATTAAAATGGAGTTCTACAAATTGAACACAAAAACTATAAATAAAAAGCTAATTAAGGCGTTTTCAAGGCTTAATTTTGGGTAATTTATTTTTTATAATACTTAGAGTGAAGCATGTTCATAACGTTTCAGTATTTTTTATCTAAGATATCGCACAAAACTCTTATTTGGGATTTTATTAGAACCCCCGTTTAGAACTTGAGGGTTGACATAACTTTATTATATAATTTTAAATTAGTTTCAGTTCATTTTAACCTTTAGTGTGCTTAAGTGTCCTATAGGATCCGGGCATTCATCATTATCTTTTCAGGAGTTTTTATTCTTTAAAACCTGTTGTTTACATATTTAAATGAACCACAATCGATTGTCAACAAAATAATAAATCTATAAATATATTTTGCACACCGTTAAGTTCAGTACAAGTCGAGTAATAAATATTTTACGTTTGCTTACGTCAGTGTGGCTGAAAAAAAAATCATTTTAAAAGAGAAATTACTATTTTTATTTACAGGAAAACCTCATGCAATTTTATTTTTAATTTGAAGGAAATGTATTCAACCACGCGAAAATACAATAAAACGATAAAAAATCTTCACAGTTCTTACACTAAACTTTTTTTAATGACATGCTGTTGAAAAAACAATTTTCGGAAATAAGTAGTTATTCTAAAAAACCACTTATACCATTAACATTCAGTTTAAAAAAATACATATACCCATTATCTGAAATGATAGCATAATTGACAAAAACATCATTTTGTTAAACACAAATGAGTTATTACGAAATTAGAGTCAGCAGGGTACGGCGGAAGTTGTGCCTTATGGGGAATCCGGCCTCGCAAAGATTAAACCTTCATCAGGACTGTGTAAAAACATACTAATTAAACTAACCTTAAAGACAACCTCGAGAAACATATTTTTAGTTACAACTCATTCCTTTAAATAAAATAAAAATAATGAGGAAACATTATGTTAACGACATTCTTTGTATTTGGACATTAACTGAATGTCAACTGAACTCTTTTTTATTACTCTTGAATTCAATCCCATAAACAAATTCAATTCACAGAAGAAATGCACGATAGAAAACACAGTAGAAAAATATCCGAAAATTCATTATTTTTTAAGGTTCAACCTGATTTTAGGCGAAGGTCTGTTATACTCAAATTTATTGCAGGTATTATTGGGCTGCTGGATAAATCTAGTTGCTTATTAAGTAAGTTACTTTTATTTATTTCAAGGGCTTCTAAATTATTAGAAAAAAAATAATTCTAAAATAAAAAAACCCTAAAAATAAATTAAATTAACTTACTTAATAAGCAACTAGATTTATCCAGCAGCTCAATTTTAAATTTATTTTCCTTCCACCCCCTACCCCTGCTCCTACCACCTCTCCCGTACTTAACCCCCACCTAAGTTGATGTGCCCATTCCATGTTTTCCCCGAGCATTATAATTCTGTTTTGATTTAACACATATTTGTTCAGCCCCGAAGAAAGTTCCGGTAGAGCCGAAACCGGTTGGTATATGTATCTAATAAAGTGGTGTAAAAACAAAGTTACTTTTATTTGAAAAAATAAATATTATTTTGAACTAAAAAAAATCTTTCTGAAATAAATCAATCGCCTTACTACTTGTACGGTTGTATTTTATAGACATCAATTGATGATATATTTTTTAACGGTAGTCATCACTATATAAGCGTATGTCGATGACCGTAGTAAATATAACATCAAGTTGTTCGCTTTCTACCAAATATTTCATTTTTCTTTATTTTTTAATTATAAATTGGATTATAGTGATTGTTCTGCATTTTATATTGGTAAAACAACCCGTAATGTCAATGTTGGAGTCAAAGAACATCTAGAGGTTTAAATAACTACGGCTTTTAGAATTCGCCAATCATGACAACAGATTAAATAATTTAGAAGCACTAGAAATAAAGAAAGCCATTAAAATGAATAGTCATATTCTTAATAATCAGTTAAATTTGTCTAGTAATCCAATATAAGTTATATTTGCTGTAAACTCATAAAATTTCTTATTATTCTCTAATCACCTTCTTAGCTTACGTTTTGCCTCTTTCATTTCATATTATCTCTGTCTTTGTTATAATGTAAATGTTATTCTATTGTTTTTTCATTGTTCTCTTATATTTTTTATATTGTGTTTTCCTTCTGTATATATATATATAACCGCACACTTTGTATTTTTTGTTTAGTTTAATTTTGTACCCTGATAATGCTTAGACTAAGTGAAAGCGGTCGGTAATAATTTTTTAAAGAAAATCTGTGTTTTTTGCAAAGTTATTATTTAATTTTAAATATATTTTTTTATTCCAGAATGCCCGTTTAACGAAATATTTTCTGCGTGTGGTAACAATGACTGCCAAGGCACTTGCGGCAAGCCTTATAAACTTGAGAACCAGGATTGTCCCTGTATCGGTGGCTGCATTTGCGCTGAAGGGTATTTGAGAAATGGCGAAGGGGAATGTGTCCTTCCGATACAATGTGGTTAGTATACATCCATATAATAATGATATTCTTTAAGGTTTTTTTGTAAAGTTATAAATAATATCAGCTGTGCTCCAAAACGGATTAATTTTTAATTTTTTTTTTTACGTAAGTACCGCACAAGAGTCTCAACTGCTCCCAACCGTCTAGAGCCAGTAAGACTATGGCATCCCAGATAGGGGCATGTTGTGAGGTTGAAGGTAGTGGGGAGAGGAAGGAGATGAGGAAGGGGAAGTTGGGAAGTACCTGGCTATTCAGATCTGGTCACCAAACACGGTTAAAGCCATTTCAAGGAATGTTTCAATTCTGAATGGTGGTCTTTCGCCAGGGCGATACTTAGAGTATCTACCACTCTTGTGGTATTTTCTTATCGTATTATATAATTCGTGGTTTTTTCAAGTTTTTCCGAATTTCAACACTTTTTTTCATTTAACAATTGAATGGAAATGACATTCCCAGATGAAAACAATTTTTCCGGCTTTTTAGTTAATCATTTTAACTCAATCACCGCAGTTTCTGAAATTTTTCTGCCAATCTTTCAGCGATTTTCCTGGAAAAAATAACGTGTGTTGTTTATCAGGTCTCCCGACGGCCTCCATGATCGAGTGGTAAGACGCTCGTCTACGAATCCAAAAGTCGTGGGTTCAAACCCGGCGTGCGCCAATAACTTTTATTTAATTTATATGTTTCAGAGCACAAAAAATAAAAACTACATTTAAATTGAATTCGAAACATTCCTTGAAATGGATTTAGCCGTGTTTAGTGATCAGATCTGAATAGTCAGGTACTTCCCAACCTTCCTCTTCCCTATCTCCTTCCCCTCCCCACTACCTTCAGCCTCACAACATACCCCAATTAGGGATGCCATAGTCTCACTGTCTCAAAAGCATTTACTTTGTGGCTTTACATATTTACAAATAAAACTGATAAATTTTGTTTATATCATTAGTAGCCTTCCATCATCAGGACAATATTTTTTTTTAAATTGTCCTGATGATGGAAGGGTACTTTTGAAACCGGTAGACATAATATTGAATAATAAAGTGGTAACAACAAAGTTTATCAGTTTTATTCATATATTTTTTTAATTGATCCCATAAAAGGGGTTTTCAAACAGTATATAATAATGCTGAGAAGTAAAAAAATATATATTTAAACAGGTAAATGTGTTATTGTAAGCTGTTTAAGGCTGTATATATTTTTAGAGTGTCCTGAAAATGAGTTATTTATGGACTGTCACGGTTGCGAAGACACCTGTAGGAATCCCCACCTCAGCCGTTCTTCCATTTGTCCCTGCTACTTGAAGTGTTACTGTCTTTCTGGCTTTCTGAGGAATGAGGAAGGGGTGTGCGTCCGTCCAAAGAGTTGCAGTAAGTGAACAAAACTAAATGAAAACATTGAAAAATTATTATGGTAAAAATCTTATTAATTTAATTTTTTTAACTCTCTATACTTATTTTTACAGTCAGTGACGTGTAAATTATGGGGTGGCCAGAGCAAAATATTTCATTGAACTTAGGTTTTTTTGGATCAAGTTTACAAATCAGTAACTGAAAACTTTACTTAATTTAGTATAATTAATTACCTGTGGCAGCGGCAACTTTTTGGCGCTTTTTGTTGTTTTTCAACTGTCATAAGCTTTTCCGCTTTCAAAATGATTCTTCGTCATTTTACATATTTTTTCCCCTGATTATCATTAAAATAGGAACAAAAAAGTAAATGCCCCAACAGTAATTAATCTGACAGTTAAATAAAAAAGCCTGAGGCTTTTTGTTCTTCTTTTGGGAGCTTGTACTGATAAATTGGAAGAATATCTAACACGAATGTGTGTAAGAAATAATCCTATTGCGTTCAATTTTGGACTCGCAAAAATATTTTGCAATTTTTATTTATTTTAAAGCTTGGTATTTGATAGTATTAATACCGTAGAACGTTTTTTATTCACATTTGCAATGGAAGCATCCACGTGCTGGCTAGAAACGGAAGTGCTGCCATCTTTAAAATTAAAAGAATATAGAAAAACAGGTGAACACTTTTTCAGTTGTATCCTGCTATGAAAACTCAGAATTCAGTAAATGTGACAACCACCCTTGCTTAAACACATGCGCCGAACCTAACAAGCTGTCCAAGTGCTACTACGAGGGGTCAGATTGCTATCCAGGCTGTATTTGCAACGAGGGATACCTCAAGAATGCGGAAGGAGACTGCGTCCCTTCAGACACCTGTGGTAAATTAATATTGTGATTTTTTAACCTATTTACTGTATTCAGAAGCATGAAGTCTCAATTTTTTATACTCTCCACCAAACCCAAGTTTTTTTTAACTTCCTCATCTCTGATTTCCTCTTCTTCAAATCTCTGTTTTTAATTTTCCTCTAGAATCAATGACAGTATGAAGGCGCTTATTTTAGTCAACCCACATATTTTTACCAAAGCTTAAAATCCATCGCTTAAGGTTCATCAAACTTTACTATTAACAATGTCCAGACTAATATTATTATGAAAATTCATGAACACACCTGTATATACGAGTATATTTTTTCTTGCCTGAAAATCACATCCATAACCATACGACACAAATTCAAATGCGTAGAACATAACGCAACCGGAGTCAAGCTACTTAAAAAAATAGTGTTGTTGGTTTTTGGTCGTTTCCAAATAACACGTTTTCTTTTGTAATTGAAACTGACCAACCAAAAAATTCAAAGTTACAAGCGTAAAAACAGTAATCAAACACAAATAAATATCAAATGCACTGCATATCAAAAAAAAAACTGAACCACGAAAAACAAGATAGGTTTATTAATTATTCCGATTGAATATAATGTGAAATTACCTACACAGAATTTGTTATAATATACTTCGAACATAAAAAAGCGCAAAGCTTAGGACCATGAAAAGTGATTTAAATAATATACGAGGGTCATCCAGAAAGTAAGGTTACAACATTTATGTACGATAAAAAAATGCTTGTATTTAATTGAAATTCAAGATACTTCCCAAATATATCAAATTCTTTTTCAACGTAATCGCCGTCGAGGTCAAGACCTTTCTGTAGTCGGGGCATCAGCTTTTATATGCCAGTATCATAGACCTCCGCCGCCAGCTCTTTCAGCCACTTCTTCGACCTCCTGATCATTGGGAAAACGTTTCCCACCCAAAAACTCTTTTAGTTTAGTGAAGAGGTGATAGTCTGAAGGTGCCAAAGCGGGTGAATAAGCAGCTCCTGTGAACCCTGACGTTTTCATTCAGGAGGCTGACTCCCTGAGTCAGCATTCCCCTTCTGCGGTTTTGAATATCTCTTTTGAGTTTTTTTAGGGTATTGCAGTAAGCTTTTGCATTAATGGGAGTCCTTTTAGGCATAAAATCCACCAAAAGGACCCCTTAGAAAGTTACTGAAAATCACTGATGGTCTCTCACTCCGTGCCTCGTCATGAGTATCAGTACGGCCTTCTTTGAGCAACCTAACCCACTTCGTGACATATTGTCGACTCATCACTGCGATGGACATTTGCGGCGTCAAAAAACGGATCTCGCACGAACGGGAGGTGGCGGGAGCGCGCGAAGACTCTTCGAACAAAATGGCCGACAAACACGCAAGACCAAACAAACTGACCATTAGGATTTCCCCTACACGCCAGGTGCGTCAACTTTGAAACGAAAAAATTTCCCCGGCCTCAGAAGCTCTTGTAAACTTTCTTTCTGGATGAATATTAATATTAAAATACGTCCTTTCACAGTTAATCAACAGTCATTCAAACTATTTTACCGTACCCATACTTCTTCTGCAAGATGAATTTGTGAAAAATGTACGAGTATTTCTTTAAAGTTTGTTTTCATTTCAGCAAGACAATGCCAAGGAGAAAATGAGGTATTCAATACTTGTGGAACAGCGTGTCCACTGACCTGCGAAAACAAAGATACACCGGTATCTTGCACAGAGCAGTGCGTCGAGGGCTGCTTCTGTCGGGTGGGGTATGTCAGGGATGGATCCGGGCAGTGTATCTTGCCTGAACAATGCTCTGACAACAAAGAAAGCAATGACTATAGTGGATGAAAAAAAATATTCAAAACTGTTCATCATAACAGATTTTTTCTCTTATTTAAAAATAATGTAAAAAATAAACATTTGTCATTAAAATTCATTTTAAAAGTTTTGAATGTGGTTTCCTTCAAAACCTTAGAGTATTTTTTTTCATAAATTCAAAAAACCTTATGATTTTTTATTACCTTACAAAATACGCAATGACCTTTATTCAATATTATACAGCCGGGGGTTAACCGGAAATCATTTTAGTTACTCTCAGGAGTTAATCAGAAGTCATCAAGTGGAAATGCCAGAAGAGAAAAAATACAATTGTAGGAATTAAAACCACTTTTGAAAATTAGTTTTCACCCGTACGAGAGATAATAATTTCAAATATTTACTAATTTGCTAGTGTTAACAGAATAATGTAATGGAAATGGAATAATAACTTTGTATAAGACCACAGATTTAATTTATTTTTTATGATCGACCGGTTTCGCTTTGCCCATCATCAGGGTACGAAATTAAACTAAACAAAAAATACAAAGTGTGCGGCTATATAAACAGAGGGAGAACACAATATAAAATTAAAATAATAGAACAGTGAGAAAACAATAGAATAACATTTAAAATTATAACAAAGGAACAGTGAGAAAGAGACAGACAATATGAAATGAAAGAGGCAAAACGTCAACTGAGACGGTGATAATAAAGAATCATGAGAAATTTTATGAGCTTAAAGGAAATATAATAATTTAATATGGCTAATAGATTATAAATTATAATTTTTGTAATTAAGTCGATCAACAAAAAATAATAAAATATGAAAGACTGATCGTAAAATCTAATCGTAAATCAGCTCAAAATGCGTATGCGCATACCTGGAATACCTGGTATCTGCACAATGATCCAGGCATAGTCGGTTCACTATTATAGTATTTGAGACAGTTTGTGAAGGTATTTTTACCAGCGCCGACCTTGGGGGTGGAGCGGGAGGAGCGGTCGTTCTAGGCGCCAGGCGGTAAGGGGCGCCAAAATGCCAAATGCAAAAAACAATTTCGAGCGAAAAATAAAATGTTGATGGCACCTATTGGACTGGCAGAGGGAACAACGTTTGGAGAATACGGCGGGTGGGGTAGGACTTTCCATTTTAAGTATGTCTTGACCACTTTCGCAACATGGGGTCGAGTCACTTACTGATTTTTACAATTAGGTATTTCTACGGTCAAGTATTTATTATGTAGCCCACGTTGGTACTTTAAGCTAGTCTTCTTATGCTGAATCCGAGACAAAACATGTATTCTTTGCTACAATTCGGCTCCTCCAATTTTCCCAACTCGAAAATCGAGCCCTAATTCCGACGCCTCCTGGTTTTTAAGTGCTTTGATGTGATGATCAAAGAGATATCCAAGTGATATAGATCCAGTAGACGTATTTCCGTCAAAGAGTTATTTGAAATTTGACCAGTTTGTTAGGATGGCGGCCTGTTGATAAGTTTTTTGTTTTATAATTTTTTCCGTATAAGAGTTCCAATTGCTCCCAACCGTCTAAAACCAATGAGACTATGACATACCTAATTGGGGCATATTGTGAGGCTGAAGGTGGTAGAGAAGAAAGAGAGATGTGTAATAGTAAGGTTGGGAATTACCTGGTTATTCAGATCTGGTCACCAAACACGGCTAAAACCATTTCAAGCAACGTTTTAATTCTGAACGGTGGAATTTCACCAGGGCCATATTTAGAGTATCTACCATTCTGGGACGTGTCGCAAATACAATATACATTATTTTGTATGATTGAAATGTGTTATGACACATATTATCTGAATAAAATTTATTTGCGTATGCCAGTTTAAGCCCGTGGGCTCTGGAATCGTAGTCGAACGTCTTACCACTCGACCACGGAGGTCGTCAAATGTAAATGATGTATCCGCTATTAAATCCATCCCATCTTGTAGTTTTTAATACAAACAAAATGAGGTCCATTTTGATAGGCATGGATTGCCTGTTGTCGAGAGTTATTCGGAGGTGGTGCAGGCGGCACAGCGGCAAATCCGTGTCACTTTCCTCCGAAGTTTAGGCGTAGTCAGAAGGATGATAAAATTGGGAAATTTCTTGCATCCAAATTATATATCGAGTCCGTAGGATAATATTCTGCGTCCAATGGTAGCACTGAGAGTTGCCTGTAATGATAGTAGCCTGGCATCGAGGATCCGGTTCAGCGTGTCCACCAAGGTTGTTGTACTCCTCCGATTGGGATTGAGGGCAAAGCGCCCTCAGGGTGTTTTTTTACAAAACGGCGATATATAAACTATCCAACTACTGTTTTTACAATTAAACTTTTAACCGCGTTATCTCCCGAAGCTTCTCCATTTTTTCAACGGTGTTTTTTTATGTGTACGTCACCTTACCACCCTACGCCACTGGAAATCCATTAATATGTGATGGCTCAAATGTACATGTTACACATTTTTTTGTACGTTCGTCTCAAGTATTCCCAAAAATTTATTATCTTTGATGGGAAAAACAAATTAATAAATAAATAGTTATCTATAATTTTAATCACGGGGTTTGAAGCGTCGACAAGTGAGATGCAGATGTCACCATTCAACCCCTTAGATGAGAAATCGCGACGGTAAAATAAATCACCGTTGGTTTGATGTTTTGGGATCACCATACTGTCAAATTATTATTGACAGCGCAATAACAACTGAATTTACAGAATATTATTCAAATTTCTGTAATTTCTATATTAGTCTGTTAGTTTGTGTGAAAAAGACACTTGTATACATATCATCAATATAATAGTCATCATCTGAACACTATTATGTACACACTATGACCCAATTCTTTGCGTATAAAACCTTTGATATGAAATCAAATTATAATTATTCCATTTAACATGTCAAAGTGGTAGTACTCGAATCTTGACAAACTTTACGTCCATACAATTTTAAGAAAATCTATTAACGAGTATTGCAAGAGAGCTAAAATGAAGTTACTGTTGTTAGTTCTAGTGTCGCTGTACGCACAGCTACCATCTTCTGTCGGAGGAGTTTATGGGCCAACCGTTCCTCCTACGGTGGACACTATAACAACTAAAGCTCCTGTTGCAACAAAGATTCCCACTATAAAATATGTGAATGTGACCACAAAGACCCCAACAACGACTCCAACCAAGACTCCCACAAAAGCACCAACAAACTCCCTAACAAAATCCACATCTAAAACCCCAACAAAAGCTCAAATATACACTTCAACAAAGGCTACTACCAATACCCCAACCACGACCTCAACAAGTGCACCAAAAACGGGAAAACCCACAGATCTACCCAATAACGGTATGAATATTTTATTTACATAATAAACCACTTTATTTAAAAATATCATCAACTAGTCACAGAAGATTTTTATCGTAGTGCTCAGTAGAATGTAATTATTATTTATGTCATAACTAGACATAGGATTACATGCCCTATCAAAACAGCGAAATATTGGTGCAAATATGCACTATAAATGCCAAAACATATTCAGAAGTATACGATAAAAACAGGACCACTTCCTTTGGAACTGGTTACCGATGGCGAGTAGATTGATTGATTCAAGGGAGGGTAAATATTTAACCGTTTTATACCTTTTTTTTATCAATATTTCAGATTTCATTGTAATCAATATATTTATGAACACACATTAATTTATTTCTAAAATATACATAAAACGTATTTCAAAAAATGTCTGCTCAGGAATGTGCAAATAACTCAAATATAACGGTAACGTTGGCGTAACATCTTGGGATTGTAAGGAAGTGTTTGAAATTGAAAAAGTGAAGATTTAACGATTTTTTCCGTTTACTGTCCAGATACTCAGCAGTGTCAGCAAAATGAAGAGTTCAGCAAATGTGATAACCACGTATGCCAGGATACTTGCGTGGATCCAGACCTTTCGGCCCGATGCACTTATGTGGCAGGGTGCTATCCCGGATGCATCTGTCTTCCAGGATACCTTAGGAACTCGGTCGGAATATGCGTCCTTGAAGAAACTTGCTGTAACGAAGGATTTTTTTTAAATATTTATGCATTAGTTCTAAGAACGTTGGCTGAACTGGGTTCTCTATCCGTATTTATTACCCCATTTGACAGTATAATATTTATTTTTGATTATTAGTGTTTTTTTTATCTTAAGTTGGATCACATTGCGGTGTACTCTAGTATACAAACTAAAACATATCATACCGCTAACATATTTTCGCATAACTTTTTTTAAATTCAAGAATATTGTAAATTTTAGTAATTATCTTTTCTGTTTAAATTTTTTTGTAGAGTTCAACGACCCGGTAGGCACGTAAGATTTTCGTGCGTTTGAATTTTCATATTTTGAAAATCTAATGAGTATCGCATTTTTCGTCTCGTGCCCGTGTATCTTGTAATTAATTTTCCCTTTAAATTTATTTGACATTATACTTTTCTTAATTTGAATCTAACAATATCAAAAATTTCAACGAAATATGAAACATAAGAAGACACAGAAAACAAAGAATTAGATCTCAACCGAGACTTGAACTCGAAACCTCTACCCTTACCGGGAATAACGTCTCTGCCAATTGAGCTACCGAAACATTTTTGAATGCCATCATTTTTACAAATCTCCTATTTATTTTAAATTATTGACAATGTTTTTATCACTACATTATTTTTTTTTTAATATTTAGTTTAACAATAAAGCATAAAGCTTTAATAAGTGAATTCTAATTTAAAGGCTAACATGATAAAGCTATAATTAATATCATTTTTGTAACATTTTCAGTGAACCGTTGCCCACGTGCTAATGAGATGTACGATCGGTGCGGCACGGCTTGCCCAAGGACTTGCAGTAACAAGGATGAACTATATTTGACCTGTACCACGAATTGTGTTCCAGGATGTTTCTGCATACAAGGATACATCAGAGATAATTATGCCGTATGCGTCTTACCTGAAAATTGCCGTAAGGTGTAAACGGTTTTCCATACAAAAATACAGATTATTATAAACTACCAATTAATGAATATTTGATATTTTGTTTTCTAATTTTATAGTTCTCTTTAAATATTAAAGATGGCAGCAATTTCGTTTGTAGCTAGCACGTGGATGCTTGCGTGGTTTAATTTCTCTGCCAGCTAAGCTCTCTATCATTACACAAGCAACATCTTCCGCTACTTACGATGGCAGTAGGAGAGTTTTTTTTAAATATTGTCAGGTTATTCGTAACCCGGGAATGTTTGTCTTTCTTTAAAAAAAAATCTTCCGCTTATTGTGATAGATGTAGGAATTTTTCAAATATCGTCTGGTAATTCGTGACCTGGGAATATTTATATGTTTATGTATTATAATGTTTATCCTATGGTCGAGTGGTTAAGATTTTTGACTACGAATCCAATGGTTGCGAGGTCAAATCTCGGCGTACTCAAATACATTTTATTTAACTAAGGCAAGTTTGCTGTGCACTTATACAATCATCTCTAAAATACGACATTATCAGTTGGGGTAGTGCCACTAACACTTGCTTGGAGCCTCAAATAAATATTCAAAAATTAATTCTGAAAGTTATCGGAACTTTAAAGACGAGCACTGAATTTTTTTTTAAGGACCAACTTGCTCAACCTTTCTCAACTTGAAACAATTATACTCAAAATTATATCATTTTGCATCAGTTTAACAATGCCAATTTGTTTAAAGAAAGGAAAATTACTAAAACCTTAAGGATGACACATATAAAATCTTTTAATATCCCAGCCTATAAAACCGCTTACGGATAAAAAAGTTTTAAGTACAACGCCATTAATCAAATCAATTCTCTGCCCAACACCATTAGAAACACATTAATCAAAAGTTCATTTTGAAACAAAATCATTACTCACCTTCAATGCGAAGTTTTATTTATTTCTAAAATTATTTCTTATCGTGTAGGTACTATATGTTCAAAATCATCATCTACTAGGTAGATGAAAAACACTTTAGTAAATTATCATACCAATACCGGCTTATGCCTAGTGGGATGGGTAATTTACCAACCAATACAAAATATTTTCAAGTAAAATAATAAAATAAAAATTAAAAAGAAAATTATTTGTGTTATAAATATTTAAAAATTTTCCCCCTCTCCTAAAATAAACCTAAACACGTAATTCACTTGACATAACTAAAAAAATATTTGCTCCATTTCCAACGAATAAGTAAAAAGTGATGAGGTGACCATATGAGAACACGATAGTGATACTGTTTGCATAACTTCATTACTCCACGACTGTAAAAGCATTATTTCCAATGCAACAACAACAGAAATTTGCAGAATATTAAAAAAATGACAATTTTTCCACGAGTCTAACATTGCGTATCAAAAACACTTGTGTCATTAGTTACGTTTGGTTTATACTAGCGTTGTGACCGCTTTGAAAGAACTGCTTCAAAGAACTACTTCTTTTGGCAACAGTTCGTACTTCATTCATTGTTCATTGAACAAATACTTCAATTGAAGTCGTTAGTTCATTTTAGCGTTCATTCATTTTAATAACTTCATTTCATTGAACAAATACTTCAATTGAAGGTGGCAGTTCAATTTAGCCTCCATTCATTTCATGAACTTCATTTCAGTGAACCAACACTTCAATTGAAGGTGGTAGTTCATTTTAGCCTTCATTCATTTCATTAACTTCATTCCATTGAAAGAAGTACTTTTTTTTCGGAGGGTAAATTCTGTCGATTTGCTAGCACTTTTTGGGGGAGGATTTTTTGTTGATTTGCTAGTACTTTTCGATTTCAAATCTCTACCGACTAGTGCTTTTTTTTCGGAGGGTAAATTTTGTTGATTTGCTAGCACTTTTTGAGGGGAGGATTTTTTGTCGATTTGTTAGTACTTTTCGATTTCAAATCTCTACCGACTAGTGCTTTTTTTCGGAGAGGAATTTTTGTTGATTTGCTAGCACTTTTCGATTTGGGATCTCTGCCGACTAGTACTATCTTTTGACGAGTTCGACTACAATTGAAGTGTTCACCGCGACAGGTTCATTTCAAAGAACTAGCAGTTCCTGAAGCGTTCACAAAACTCTGAAGTTTTTCCCAACGCTAAACAGGCGGATCAATCCTTCTTCTCTCAAATCTTATTTTTTCGCGAGTTCGACTTCAATTGAAGGGTTCACTTCGAAGGGTTCATTTTAAAGAACTAACAATTCGTGAAGCATTCACAAAACATTGAAGTTTTTCCCAACGCTAGTTTATACATATTACCTATAAATATCAACTTCTGTACACTGTGGCGCCATAAATATGTAGACAAATGATTCTAATTTATGTAAAAAAGAGCGAAAATTTCGTGGATAAAGACTTTGATGTGAGATCAAATAACTATTATTCCATCTGTGCGCGTCTAAGTGATAGTATCTTGTACAAACTGTACGTTCACGCAATTAACAGAAAATCGATTAAGCAAGTGTTGAGAGAGAGCTAAAATGAAGTTACTGTTGTTAGCTCTAGTGTCGCTGTACGTGCAGCTTCCATCTTCTGTGGGAGCTTATGGGCCGATCGTTCGTTTAACGGTGCATATTGCAACAACTAAAGCTCCTGTTGCAACAAAGATTCCCACTATAAAATATGTGAATGTGACCACAAAAACCTCAACAAAGGTTCCGACCAAGACTCCCACAAAGGCACCAACAAACTCTCCAACAAAATCCCCAACAAAATCTCCTAAAACCCCAACAAAAGCACAAGTGTATACATCAACAAAGTCTACAACTAAAACCCCTACCAAAACACCATCATCAACAAATCTACCAACTACACCAAACCCCATAGAATTCCCTAATCAAGGTATGAATATTTTATTTATATAACACGTCAATTTCTTTAAATGCATAATCTATTTATTTAATTAGTCAGTTAAGAAAAAAAGATAGAATTTGTATTTTATTGCTCAGTAGTACAGTTATTAAAGCTATATCATTACTAGATACCCGGATTATATGCACTTCCAGAACGGCGAAATAAATATTTTCCAGTGACAAAGAATCGGGAGACAGAGTTACCAGTACATGATAGCAAACATGTTTAATTTAAATTGCTTATATTTGAAGCAAGAATTAAATAATATGCATTTTGCATATGCAAATGTATACAATCCGATGTCTAGTATCAATACTTTTAGTTGATATAACGATGCTTTTTATGTTTTTCTTCTATGTTTTTTTCTACTGTTTTTCTTTTTTTCCTCATTAGATTTGATTGTTTCAATCAATATTCACTATTTTTGTAATTTACATTTAAACAAACTGTCATATTCGAAACAAAAATTGTTACAACTTTATATTTCATGTAATAAATAAAACTAAAATATGCCTCACTTCAACCATGGTTTGCATTTACCAATACTTTGTTTGCACAGTTTGGGTGGCAAATACTTAAATGATATCGATGCATTCGACATTTTTTAAAATTTAATCAACATTAAAAGCCGTGTGAACGATTTCTTTTTACAATCCGCTTGCACATCCCCTTGTCATATTCGGGTTGGGGACCCATCGCCTCGACAAGGTGGTGAACTTCCGTCCACCGCAGTCTAAGCTTCTCCTCGCACAGCCTCTGGAGTTGCTTCTCCCAACTTTGCCTGGGCGGCCCACTAGACGGCTTTCCTCTGAAATCGCGTTTAGTATTTTCAGTGGAGGTCTGTCTTGCCATTCTTTAAGTGGCCAAGCCACCTCGATCGCAACTTTTCAATGAATTGTAGCGAGGTTTCGATGTTAAGCTCATCTTGGGTTGTCGAGCTTCTTATTCAATTCCGTTTTACAACTCTTGCCACTCCTTTAAAAAAATTCGGCATCTTGCACCCTGAAACGTATTCCTTCATCATCCAGATTTGGTTACCAGTGAGGGTGGAGCGAAACACTAATTGACATGCTGCTAGCTTTTTCTCGATACTTATCTTCGCTTTCCCCATCACTGAGGTGCAAAGTGAACGCAGCACACCGCTTGCCACACCTGTTCGACGGTCAATGTCAGCGTCTTTCCATCGCTTGAAAACTCGACCCCAGGGTAGAGATGTTCGATATCAGAATTGGGAGTACCTGCGTTTCCAGTTACCGGTGACCGGCGAGGAACCGGTTATCTATTCAGTTCTTTTTGGAACCGGTTCTTGGTGTCAGAAAAGTTCCCAGAAGGATTTTTTTTCGAAAAGTACTAGCAAATCGACAAAAGTTCCCTCGCAATAAAAGTACTAGTCAGAGATTTGAAAACGTGTAAAGAACTGGAACTGGTTGAAACTCACCAAAAAAAACGGACAAAGGATATTGTTATTTTTATTTGCGAAAATTTGGAACCGGTTCCTCGGAGAAATGATATCGACGGTTCCAGTGACTGGCTAGGAACCGGTTCCTTTTAACCGGGACAGAAATATCGACCATCTTTACCCCGGGGTATTTGAATTGGTCAACTTGTTTCAACTGAATGAAGTAGATGTTGCACTGAAATCTCTTCTTATGACTATCACTTCTGTTTTTGGGGTACTCGTCCTTATTCTTGATGTGAATAAAATAAATAAAAATTAAATTAAATAAACACCATTTCAGCATGCCTTGTTCTGGCGAATGGGACATTTACGGAGTGTGGTGCAGAAGGGCGATGTCAAAAAACTTGCAGAAATCCACATATTGACGCCAGTCAATGTACCGAATGTGTTGCAGGCTGTGTTTGCCCAAAAGGATATTTATTAAGCACACCGGAAACTTGTGTTCTGCCAGAAGATTGTGGTAAGGTTTTATAATGCGTGTATATTGAATGACATTTTCTTATTTTGCGTTACCTATGCGCTATAAGCTTTCAATACCAGCCTCAAATGTTAGCTTTTCCGAACAAATGTATCTTTACAACTAAATATTATTTATCAATTTATTGTACAAGATGTCACTAAGTAAACACGTAATATTTTCGCACGTAAGCGTAAATAAAGCTCAATACAGGCTCAGAGCAATAATATACCAGGAGGGAGCGCAAGTGAAGTCAGTATTGATGATTTTTGCCTGACTGGGACGTGGCTAAGGCTAGAGTATTTATACATCCATTTATAGCACATGTCGACATATTTTTAATTTGTATAACCCCTTTTTCACAGTATTGTCATAAACAAAAATATCGGATATAACCACAAAAACCGTTGAGTTCTGTCCTGTTATGTCACTTAACAAAACTTAGTGGTCGGAGTTGCCGGAGACGCGGGAGACGGAGAACATGCTTACATACCTAAAAGCGGAGCTTTTTGTGTGAGAACTTATCTTATTTCTTTCTCTCTCACGGTTTACGACGTAAAAACCCGGAGAAAGTGATATATGGTAAATTTGTATAGGTTGCGTAAAAATATTTAGCTATCTCTCCATATATATTCTTGCTCTAAGGATATGACAGTATGCAATTCAAGGGAGGGTAAATATGTAACAGATTAAACACTTTCTATCGATATTTCAGGTTTCATATTAATCAATGTATTAACGTATCACATTAATTTATTTTAAAATATACGGAAAACGTATTAAAAATATATATCTCAGGGTAATGTGTAAATAACTCAAATATTACGGTAACGTTGGTGTTACATCTTGGGATTGGAAGGAAGTGTTTGAAATAGGAAACGGAAAAATTTAACGACTTTTTTCCGTTGATTGTCCAGATACTCAGCAGTGCGGGGAACATGAAGTGTTCAGCAAATGTGATAACCACAGATGCCAGGATATTTGCGAGAATCCAAACTTTTTGAAACGATGCTCTTTTGAGGGAGGATGCTATCCCGGATGCATCTGTCTTCCAGGATACATTAGGAACTTGGCCGGAATCTGCATCCTTGAAGAAACTTGCGGTAATAAAGCATTGTTTTTTATTTCTTTATTTGTGCTTGCATTAGTTCTAATGACGTTGGCTGAACTGGGTGGTCTACCCGTATTTACTACCCCTTTTGACAGTGATATGACGGCCTCCGCGATCCAGTGGTAAGACGCTCGAATATTAATCCAAAGGTCGCGGGTTCATACCCGGCGCGCGCCAATAACTTTTATTTAATTAATATGTGTCATAACACATTGAATTCGTTTAAAAATAATAAAAAGTATATTTGCGGCACGTTCCAGAATGGTAGATACTCTAAGTATCGCCCTGGTGAATGACCACCATTCAGAATCCAATCGTTGCTTAAAATGGCTTTAGCCGTGTTTGGTGACCAGATCTGAATAGCCAGGTACGTCATCTTCCCAATCTCCTTCCCCTCCCCACTACCTTCAGCCTTACAACATACCCTATTTGGGGATGCCATAGTCTCACTGGCTCTAGACGGTTGGGAGCAGTTGGAGACTCTTGTATGGTATTCATATAAAAATATAAAGTGTAATAACTATTTATTATTTTTAAATCTTAAGTTAGATCACATCGTGGTGAACTCTAATATACGATTTAAAACATACGTTAATGTTTATCGCCGACATATTTTCTCATTTTTTTTTAAATTAACAAATATTATCAATTTCAGTAATAATCTTTTCTGATGGAAGTTCAACGACGCGGTAGACATGACATTTTTGTGTTTTTAATTTTTACATGCAATCTAACGAGTAATGCATTTAAAAAAAAAAAAAACAAATTATTGAAACAACATCACGGAATGAATTTTTTGTACTATATTTCAATTTAAATAAATATATTTTTATTATTAAAATTTTTTATCGAAGACACCGAAAATAAAAATAAAATAGATTGTGACCGAAGCTTGAACTTGGAACCTCTACTGTATCCGGGAGTAACGTCTCTGCCAATTGAGCTACCGAGACATTTTAAGAGACCGTCATTTTTATAAATCTTTAAAAAGAAAATCTAAATATTTAGTACGAAAATAAAGCATAAACTTTCATTAATTCAATTCTAATTTAAAAGTAAATATGATAAAACTATGATTTTCAATATTTTGTATATAATTTTCAGTGAACCGTTGCCCAAATACTAATGAGGTATACAACAAGTGCGGCTCGGCTTGCGCAGGGACTTGCGCTAGCAACCTTAAAGCAACCTTGATCTGTACCAGCAATTGTGTTCAAGGCTGTTTCTGCGTAGAAGGATACGTCAGAGATTACAACGGGGTATGCATCTTACCCGAAAATTGCCGTAAGTGGTCAACGGTTCTCCGTACAAGAAAACAAATTATTGTGAACTAGCTATTCATTAAGTTTAAGACAAAATAATTTAATTATGTTGAAGATAAAATATCTTCTAAATCAATAGTTCTCCTTAAATACTAAAGATGGCAGTACTTTTGTTTGTAACTAGCACGTGGATGCTTCCATAGCGAGTGTACGACAGACGTTTAACGGTATTATTAGACCGGTTAGTAGTTGAGTGGACAAACGCGTCGGATTCCCACTCGGGTGTCGTGGCTTCAATTCCTCTGCTAACTAAGTCATTCGTCATTGTGTGGTGGGATTTTTTCAAATATCTGTCAGGTTTTTCGTAAACTGGGAATGTTTGTCTTTTTTTATTTAAAAAAAAAACATAACGGTCTCCGTGGTCGAGTGGTAAAGATCCTTGACTACGAATTCAGAGGTCACGGGTTCAAATCCTGGCCAACTCAAATAAAACGCATTTTATTAATTTGTGTGTTTTTCACAATTGATTCATGTCAAATAATATAAAGTATATTTGCAGCATGTTCTAGAGTTGGAGATGCTCTCAGTATTGCCCTGGGAGTATCTTCCACTCAGTACTTACTAAGGTTACGCTCATCAATCGTATTAGCCTGTGTTGGCCAAACATCTTCAATCGAAAGAGGCTTATATATTCTTTAGGAAGTGGTAAGAGCGTAAAACAAGGTGTATATTTTAAAAAAAAAACAACAATGTTATTTTTACAGCTACTCCAGTTTGCGGCGTCAACCAAGTATTTGACAAGTGTCCACCGACCAGCCCAGCTGAAAGTACTTGCGTGAACGTCTTCAGGGCAAGCGTGCCAGAACACCCCAGCCCATGTAAACCAGGCTGCAAATGTAAAACTGGCTTTATAAGAATTGATAAAGAGTGCGTCGTCGAAGAAAAGTGTAAGTAAAAAAGTATTTATTGGCGCATTCAGTTGAATGGTTATTATAGTTATTGTTTCGTTTGCTTTTGTATGTATCACAGGTTAAATTTATTTTATCACGATGTTTTTCTGCAGGGGCAGGAGCTTATAATTCTTCTTAATGAGCTTCTGCTTCTGAGACTTATTTTTTTCAAATATACTGCGCTGTCTATGAGGAAGAGGGATGGATTACAATGGAACTATCAACGGTATACTTTTATATCGCAAAACATCTTCAAAATATTTATTTCCGACAATCATTTTTCCAGGCTGCGTTGATCCCAACGCGGAACTGGTCGAGGACTCTCCCTGCTGCGGAGGCGGAAGCTGCGCCAAGCCAGAATGGATCACCGGCTGCGGGAAGAAGTGCAACGCCAAGGGATGCCAGTGCAAGGAGGGTTACTGCAAGAAGACTGACAATGATGCCACCTGCATTCTTATCGAAGATTGCGATGAGTCAGCTGGGGACATGTATATTCTGTAAAAAAATATTTGTAATTTTCTGCAGAAGTAAAAAAAATAGCAAACATGAATATGTATCTTTCTTTTTGTTTTTCTTTTCAGTTATTCAATGTCGCCATGAAAAAGTCAATTATAATTTTGAATACATTACAAGTAAAGTTACACTTAACTATTTTTTTTTTTTGAAAACACAAAACTTGACCTGTTAACCAACTTTTACAACAACAAACATTTACAAATAAATAGTATTAAACATAAATCATAGAGAATTCGCCTGCATCCAAAAATTATATTACAATAATACTGAGTCATTTAGATACTTGCTTGTATCTATTGCATACAGTGGGTAATACCTTCGCAGAAATAGTGGATATATTCAACTGCGCTGAATTTAGTTACACGAAAGCTATAATAGCATACCTCTTTCAAAAATACTAATATCAATTTTTTTCTATTGTAATATTTCTAGTATGTTTTTGTGTTTTTTTTTTGTTTATATGAATACCGCACTAGTCTTAACTGCTCCCAACCGTCTAGACCCAGTGAGACAATGGCATCCCCAAATAGGGTATTTTGTGAGGCTGAAGGTAGTGAGGAGGGAAAGGAAATCGGGAAGAGGAAGGTTGGTAAGTACCTTGCTATTCAGATCTGGTCACCAAACACTGCTAAAGCTATTTCAAGCAACGTTTCGATTCTAAATGGTGGTCTTTCACCAGGGTGATACTTAGAGTATCTTCCACTCTGAAACGCGCCCCAAATATAATTTATATTACTATATGTAAATTAAATGTGTTATGACACATATTAATTAAATAAAATTTATTAGCGCACGCCGGGTTTGAACCCGCGACCTTTGAATTCGAGTCGAGCGTCTTACCACTTGACCACGGAGGCCGTCAGATTAATGATGTAATATTAATAGATTACTAATTTTGATAATTTATACCAATAGATTATTTATGTAGTATTCTTATGATGTCAGTAATTCGATTAACCCTTATGTGACGGAAGAAAACTACACCTTTACATGACTGAAAGGGGACCCGGGTACCCTCATGTGTTTTATATGGAATTTGAAGCTTGAACATATTTAATAATCATTTTATGTTTCTGTAAATTATGAATACAATGTACTATTGTGTTCAAAGTAAGTCACCTAAGTCTTAAATACTATTTTCAATCATCTACTGAAGTAAAAAGCCTAAGAAAAGATAGTACTGGGTGAAATTCTCACTAACTTCCCCAAATTCAAGAACTGAGTCAAAATGTATTACGTCAGAAAAATGATACAATACACTTCAGCAAATTAAAAACTATAAAAATACATTGAAATTAATTCATTTGACGAGATGTGTGATACTATTTTACGATAAAAAAATGATTCTTAAATAAAAACATTGGTAATTAGAGTATTTAAGAAATTCATCAAATGAGTGGGCAAAATGCAAGGGTTGTTGGTGAAATCGGCGCATTTTTTTTCCGTCCCTACGAGTCGGATTTGTGCGAAATTGTGAATTTGTAATAATATTGATACGTTACAGAATATTCTCAAATTAAAAAATAAGGAATAATAATGTTAAAATATTTCATCAAGCAAAATTATAAGAAATTCAAATCTTAAGAGATGTCATCAAATAAGTGGGAAATAATTAAGGGTTTTGCCGATAATATGGGAGCATTTTTCTCTCTCCATTCGTACGAAATCTGAAATTAATTAGACATGTAACAAATGATTATTAAATAAAATTATGAGAAATTTCGAATATTAAGAAATGTCATCAAATGAGTGGGAAAAAATCAAAGGTTTTGCCGGTGACATAGGCGCATTATTCTCCGTTCTTACTTCATCAGATTCGTACGAAATTGTGAATTTGATAGGCAATTGATCAGTTGCAGATGATTTTTTAATTAAATTTAAAAATTAGAATATTAAGACACTTCATCAGATGAGTGGGAAAAAAATCAAGGGTTTTGCCGGTGACATGGGTGCATTTTTCTCCATCCCTACTGGTCAGATTAATACGATATTGTAAAATTCTTATAAAATTATTTGGTTTCAGATGAATCTTACATAAAATTATGAAAAATTATAATATAAAGAAATTTCATCCCATGATTGGAAAAAAACAAGGGTTTTGCCGGTGACATGGGCGCATTTTTCTCCGTCCCTACTTGTCGGATTCGTTCGAAGTTTTGATTTTGTATTAGAGTCAACATGTAATAAATGATTCTCAACCCTCATGTGACTGAAGAAACCTACACCTTTACACGACTGAAAGGGTACCCGGGTACCAGCATGTGTTTTATATGAAATTTGAAGCTTGTACATATTTGTTTATAATTTTATCTTATTTTAAATAATAAATATGATGTACTGTTGTGTTCAAAGTTTATCATTTGTATTTTTTATACTATTTTAATCACCTACTACAAAAAATTCAAACCCTAAATCAGTTCCAAATATGAATTAGCATATCTAGTAGATTAATGAATTCGTTGAATGTATTTTAAAATTGGCCCCCCCTCCTAAAAAAACCACAAAAATGTAATTCGATTGAAATAAAAAATATATATACATTTACATCATTTCCATCGACTGAGTAAGGGTGATAAGGAGGCCATATGAAAACACGGTAGTAATACTGTTTGCATAACTTCATTTCTCCACGACTCTAAAAGCATTATTGCCGATGCAGAATCAAAAAAAATTGCAGAATACTTTTTTTAAAAATCCTTGAATCCAATATTGCGCATCAAAAACACTTGTGTCATTAGTTATGTTTGTTTAATACATATTACCTGTAATAACCAACTTCTTTACACTATGATGTACACACTATAACGCAAAATGTAAACAAGAGATTCTAATTTATGAAAAAAGAGCCAAATTTTCGCACATAAAGCCTTTGATATGAGATCAAACTTTTATTCCGTTTTTGCGCGTCAAAGTGATAATTACTTGTACAAACTGTACCTTGACTCAATTAACAGAAAATCGATTAAACAAGTGTTGAGAGAGAGCTAAAATGAAGTTACTGTTGTTAGCTCTAGTGTCGCTGCATGTGCAACTTCCATCTTCTTTCGGAGGAGATTATGGGCCGATCCTGCGTCCAACAGTGCATATTGCAACAACTAAAGCTCCTGTTGCAACAAAGATTCCCACTGTCAAGTATGTGAATGTGACCACAAAGACCCCAACAAAAGTTCCAACCGAGACTCCCACAAAGGCACCAACAAACTCTCCAAAAAAATCCCCAACCAAATACCAAAATAAATGCCCTAAGACCCCAACAAAGGCACAAATATATACTTCAACAAAGGCTACAACCAAAACCCCAAACCAAGCATTGCCATCAAAAGATCAAACCACAACACCAAGCCCCAAAGAACTCCTTAAAAGAGGTAGGAAGATTTTATTTGTATAGCACGTCAATTTTTTAAATGTATACTCATTTTTTGTAATAAGTCAAATAAGGATTTATACCTCATTGCTCAGTAGAACAGTTATTAAAGCTATGTCATTTACTAGATGCCGAATTGTATGCACTATCAAATGGCGAAATATGTATTTTCCAGTGACAGCAAAATCACAGGGATAGAGTTAACCAGGACAATATATCAAGCATCTTCCCACACGCATGATGAATAAAGGCTCAAATATGCACTAACTACCAAAAAAACATTAAACATGCATTTTGTATATCCAAATGCATACAATCCGATGTCTAGTAACAGTAATTTTTGTTAATATAACGATGCTTTTTATAAACTTTTTTTAACGTTTTTTGTGTTGTTTTTGTTTTTTTCCTAATTTGATTTAATTGTTTTAACCAATATACACTACTTTTGTAATTTAAATCTAAACAAGCTGTCATATTCGTTCGCCATAACACTGGGACACCCCTAGACTGGGAAAGAAATTAAAATATTAACATCTTTATTTTTCATGTAAAAAATAAAATAAAAAATTAAGTTTGCCTGATTCCAACTATGGGTTGCATTCACCAATATAGTGTTTATACAGTTTGGGTAGCAAATACTTAAATGGTATTGATATATTCAAGAATATTTGAAATTAATCAACGTTAAAAGCCGTATGAACGATTTCTTTCTACCAGGATATTTACTTATTAGTTTGATATCTTTCCATAATCATTACTTCTGTCTTTTGAAATACTCAAAACACCTCCAAACTTAAATACCAGTTGTTTTTATTTATTTTTTATTCGTTGTCATAGTTAAATTAATTCAAAAAGTTTGAATTTTTTAAACGCCGCCAAGACGGCAGTATCGCAGAGGTAGGAAGCGGGGGGTGCGTTACGTCATACGTACCGTCAGAAGGGCAATTTGTTTGGATTTTTTTTTAAATATTCAACCAGGAATTCCAGTTCATTTTTGATTAATTTTAACCGTCTAACTTAATAAATATCAAAATTTCACACGAAAATTGATTTTTGCCGTTGGATTTTTTGTATATCCGATAACAGCGCATAACTCGGTATTTATCGTCGACATCTCAAATTGTCATTATCCAGCTGTCAGTTGCCTATTTTGTTAGCTTGTGTTCAATTTTACCGCTTTTAATTTAACAAACCCTTCTAAAATGTCAGGAGATAATACGTATCACTATTGCATCGAACCGATGTGTAAAAATACAAGCATTACTGCAATTTATCATCGTTCCAAGAAATTGAGTTTTGCGTAAAACAATGGTGTAACGCCATGAAGGCGGCATCAGATCGTACGTAAACGGGACATATGACGTAGGAGTTTGTTTGACTAACCATGACTTATATTTTATGGAGTTTTAACCAATTTTCATGAAGTATTTATTAATTCTAAGAATAATAATATGGAAATATATGTATATTCAGAATCGGTGTTTTCTGATCTACGAGAAGATGCGCATATTTTTTTTAAGTCATAATATTTCTCACATAACTTCCTTATTACAATAAGCCAATTGTTATATCGGAAAGGACGGACCGCCATATAACTCTGTCTTGGCATACACTCCTTGCTTCATTCACATTCATACATCGTATCATACATACTCTTCTGTTATTCTGACTCTTCACATGATCCGATTTAAGTATTTGATTTACTTGTTTGTTCCATGTCTTCCTCGGGCGTCCTCGACTTCTTTTCCCATTCACTTTCGCATCACATACTCTTTTTACACTCCTTTCTTCGTTCATTCGCTCTACATGCCCAAACCATCTAAGCGTCCTTTTCTTGATCCTATTCATTACGCTCACATCAGCATTGCATTCTTTCTGGATTTCCACATTTTTAATGCGGTCATACATGGTTTTACCGCACATACGTATCAGGAATCTATACATTCATCTATAGTTATAAATATTATTTAATATTGAACATTTTAAGCTAATAAGTTATTTTTATCTTTGTTACTGAAATTTTAGTTATCAGCTTACTATGTTTGTATGTTTATGTAAAATATGTCTATGTAAAATAAAATCTTTTTTTAATACTTTTAATTATAAATCAATTTCAATAAAATAAATAATAATAATTTTTCTCACATTTCAGCCTGCCTTGCCCAACCAAACTCAACATATTCGGCGTGTGGTGCAAATGCGTATTGTCAAAAAACTTGCCGCAATCCGTATATCTTAGATCCCAGTCAATGTCAGGAATGTGTCGAAGGCTGTGTTTGCTTAAAACGATATTTTTATAACGGCTTGGGAAATTGTATTCTGCCTGAAGATTGTGGTAAGGTCGATCAAAAAAGTTTCATTTCACCAACTACATTTTTTACATATTCAAACTCCCTTTTTGATGTACAGAACGATATTTTTTACCCTGCGTTATCTATGTGCTATAAAATAACAATACCAGCCATAAATTTTAGCTTTTCCGGAAAAAATATCTTTCAATTAAATATTACTTATAATTTGTTTTTTTAAATTATATTATTTTTTTTTTAAGAAAGACAAACATGCCCGGGTTACGAATAACCTGACAATTTAAAAAAAAAAACTCCTTCTGCCATCATAAGAACCGTGACATGTTGCTTGTATAATGATGGAGGACTTAGCCAGCAGAGGAAACGAACGCACGACGCCCGGGTGGGAAACCACGACGAACCTTGTACCTATATTGCATGCAGTGGGTAATTCCTTCGTAGAAATAGTAAATATATTCAACTGCAATGAATCTAGTTACAAGAAGGCAATAATAACATTCCACTCAGCTACCGACCGGTCGAACACAAATAACCAAATTAATTATTTTCGCATGTAAACATAAAAAAGATTCATAGAAAGTTAAGAGACATCTGATGTGAGAGATATGTAATTCACTAGAGGGTTAATATTTTTTTATCAATAATAAATTAAGGCTTAATTCTAATTAATGTATTTATGTAACACATATATTTATTTATAAAATATACGCGAAACCTATTTTATAAAATTTTCCGCTGGATAATGTTTGCAAATAACGAAAAATATTACGGTAACGCTGGCGTAACATCGTGGGATTGGAAGGAAGTGTTTGAAATTAGTAACGGGAAGATTTAACAATTCGCACATTTTCCAGAAACTCGGGAGTGTAAGGAAAATGAAATGTACAGCAGATGCGAGAACCACAGTTGCATGGACACCTGCACTGATCCAGACCTTTCGGCCCGATGCACTCCCTGGTCAGGATGCTATCCCGGATGCATCTGTCTTCCAGGATACCTTAGGAACTCGGCCGGAATCTGCGTCCTTGAAGAATTTTGCTGTAATGAAACTTTTTTTTAAAAATATTTATGCTTGCATTAGTTCTAGTAACGTTGACTAAACTGGGTGCTCTACCCGGGGTACGCTTATATACAAATTAAAACACATTATACATCAATGTTTATCGCTAACATATTTTCGTGAACTTTTTTTAAATTCACGAATAATTATAATATCAGTAATAATCTTTTCTGTTAAAATTTCTTTGTAGAATTCAACAACCCGGTAGGTGCATGATATGTTTGTGTTTTGAATTTTTTTATATTTTGAAAATCTAATGAGTATTGCATTTTGCATCCAGTGCTTGTGTATCTTGTCATTGAATTTGATATTTTATCTTCTCTATGGTCGAGTGGTTAAGATTCTCGACTACGAATCCAGAGGTCGCGGGGTCAAATCCCGGCATACTCGAATACGTTTTATTAAATTAATTTGTATTATTTCACAATTAATTGATTTAAATAAGATATCGTATATTTGCAGCATGTTTCAGAGTTGGATATGCTCTCAGTATCGCCCTGCGAGAATCTACCACTCTAGACTTACTTAGGTTACGCTCATCAGTCGTATTAGCTCATTTTCTAAAAAATATTTTATCAAAAGAGGTTTATCAATACTTTGAGTTGAAAAACATTACATGTTTTCAATCGTTCCATGCGTTTCGCGGTATGAGCGTGAAAAAATCATTTTCCCTTTATAGCTCCTCCGGTTTGCGGCGCCAACCAACTATATGAAAGGTGTCCACCAACCATCCCAGCAGAAAGCACTTGCACCAACATCATCGGGAAAAACCCAGCAGAACATCCCAGCCCATGTGTCCCACTCTGCAAATGTCAAATCGGCTTTGTGAGGATTCTATCAGACTGCGTTCTCGAAGAACAGTGTAAGTTAACAAGTTGCCATTGGCACATTCAATGGTATTATTATTATTTCGTATGCTTTGTATACATCACAGGTCGAATTCGCAGTTCCAAGATCTCTGTCTGGCTTGACTGTTGTCAGCTTGGCACATCGTTTCCTTAATGAGCTATGGATCACTGAAATATCAATTAAACAGTATTGGTATAACTCATGTCAAAGATATATACTCAAAGACACAAATTCGTCCTTTTACGATTCTGGGAAAAAGTAACATTACAATTGCCATTTTGCAAATAATTCAAAACTCGTCACACGCCAACATTAAACCAACCATTCTGACGTACACCAGAACAAAACACAATCACAAAATCAAATACTTTTATTGTCATTACACACACAGACACATCAAAATTTGGATCTAACTCCTTACATCGCACATACGCAATACAACGCATACCTAATCAATTAAAACTCCCAGTTGCGAACAAAAATATATTGGCAACAGCACTAATACATTTGGTATCTGCAAAATCTTAATGTGTATGAATATCTTTCTGAATTTATGTATTTATAAATTAACGGACTAAAGTCCAATCACAAAAAAGACATATAAAACACGAAATAGAAAAAAGAGAAAACAGAGAAGCAATAGTATATACATAATAATAAATGAAGCCATGACTATAATAGGGCAAAATAAACAAAAGAAAGAACATTCAAACATTGATTAATGTTGTGAGGCCAATAAAAACTACATACCAGAATTATTAACTTTATTAACATTAACACCATAGTTCTGCCGCTGAGAACTTCGTTATGCAAATACATTGCGCAGTCCATGTGAAAGAAGAAAAGGTAACAAAGAAGTCATGAACGGTGTACCTTTATATCGCATAACACTTTCTACATATTTATATTTGAAAATCGTTTTTTCAGGCTGCACTGATCCCAACGCAGAACTAGTGGTGGACGCCCCATGCTGCGGCGGAGGATCCTGCACCCAGCTCGACTGGATCACCGGCTGCGGGAAGAAGTGTAACCCCAAGGGCTGCCAGTGCAAGCAGGGCTACTGCATGAGGACTGACACTGACCCTACCTGCATACCTGTCGGAGAATGCGAGAACTCTGCTGGGAACATGAGTATTCCGTAAAAAAATGTTTGAAATATTCTGCAGAAGTAAAAACATTATTGTGAAATATTTCTTCTTTTTGATGTTTTTTTTTTAATTATCCAACGTTGCCATGAAAGAGTTAATTGTAAATTTTAATACTTAACAAGTGAATTTCACAAAACCATGCATTAAGGTTGGTATGTTTCAATCGTTCGTCACATTATTTGACATCGTCAAAATTAAATGATTAGCGCCAATTTGTTTTTTTGACAGATGAACTCTCCCTGTTAAACCCCAACCGTCAGTTTGATTCAGTTTTGAACAAATTTTGATGAACTGAAAAGCGCAACGGTCATGTTTTTATTCTTGTCAGCTAAACAACGACGGCCTCCATGGTCGAGTGGTAAGACGCTCGACTACTAATCCAGAGGTCGCGGGTTCAAACCCGGCGTGCGCCAATAACTTTTATTTAATTTATATGTGTCATAACACATTTAATTCATATTAAAACAATAAAAAAAGTATATTTGCGGCACGTTCCAGAGTGGTAGATACTCTAAGTATCGCCCTGGTGAAAGACCACCATTCAGAATCGAAACGTTGCTTGAAATGACTTTACCCGTGTTTGGTGACCAGATCTGAATAGCCAGGTACTTTCCAACCTTCCTCTTCCCAATCTCCTTTCCGTCCCCGGTACCTTCAGCCTCACAACATACCCTATTTGGGGATGCCATAGTTTCACTGGCTCTAGACGGTTGGGAGCGGTTGAGACTTTAGTGCGGTATTCATATAAAAATTAAAAAAACAATTTATGTGATCATGCAAAAAGTTGACCATGATCATATTAACGTGAAAATAATTGAGCATTCTACAAGAAACAAAAAAGAGCAAAGCAAAATAAAAAAAATGGTCAAACGGACTAAATTAAAAATAAACTCAATCACGAAAGACAAGGTTAGTAGTTTGGTGCATTGACTAAACCAATTAAATATCATGTGAAAGTACCGACATGGGATTTACAATAATATCGTTTGAACATAAAAATAAGACCAACGCTTGAGATCGTGTGAAGTGATTTAAACAATACATTAAAAAAAACGTCCATTGATAGTTAATGAACAGTCTATCAAACAGTTTAACGATACCTATACCTAATTTGATTGCATTTTCAGTATCCTCCTTCTGTTAGATAAATTTGTGAAAAATGAGGATATTGAAAGAAGAGTGAATGTAGGAAACTCTATCAATGGAGGACTGAACGCTGTTGACGTAAATAAAAAGTTGTTCGAAGAAGTGAAGCTTCTACAATGGAGTGCTTATACCAGCACGATATTTGCCAGTGAGGCATAGAATTGGTAGAGGAAGGATGAAAGTTGACTGAATGCTGTAGAAATTAGATCCCTGAGGCATAAGTGCGGTAAACCCATGTATGTCGGTTAAAAATGTGGATATCCGGAAAGAATGCAAGGCCGATGTAACCAGAATGAATAGGATTAAGAAAGGGATGCTTAAATGGTTTGGTCATGTAGAGCAAATGAACGAAGAAAGGAGTATGAATATAATATACCACGCGAAAGTAAATGAAAGAAGAAGTTTGGGACGCCCGAGGAAGACATGGCACGAATAAGTGAATCAAATACTTGAGTAGAGCCATGTGGAGAGTCAGAATAACAGAAGAGTATGTATGAGACGATGTACGAATGTGAATGAAGTATGGAGTGTGTGTCAAGACAGAGTTGTATGGCGGTCCGTCTTCTTTGCCTACCTCTGCGGAGAAACGGCTTGATGGTTAGTTAGTTAGTGTTTATTTGCATTTTTTGTTCATTTTAGCAAAAAAATGCCAACGAGAAAATGAAGTGTTTAGTATTTGTGGAGCAGCGTGTCTACCGACTTGCGGGCAGTGCATCAGGCTGCTTCTGACGGGAGGGGTATGTCAGGGATGAATCCGGGCAGTGCTTCTCGCCTGAACACGGCTCTTACAACAAGGAACACAATGACTGGTGGTAAATAATTATGAAAAAAATCTTCGACAAAGCGTATCAATAACTGTTCATCATAACAGAATTTTAGTTGTTTTTTTTTAAATAATGCAAAAAAATAAACTCTATGTTCCTTTCCTTTAAAACCTTAGTTTGAACTTATTTTCAGATACTAAACAAATTCGTGACTTTTTATATTTTTTAAAATACACAATAACTTACATTTAGTATTGTACTGCCAGGAGATAATTGGAAATCATTGTGGTTACTCTCGGGAGGTTATTAGTTAATCTAAGGAGGGAAACATTAAAATTATAGAAATTAAACTTAAACCACTTCTAAAAATAATTTTTCATTCGTATGAGACGAAATAATTTTATCTATTTACTCATTTTATAGCGTTAACAGAATAATCTAATAACGGTTCAAGATTGAAAATTACTAGTATTGTATTTAAGTAAATCAAGGAAAATAGAAAACCTATCAAATATAAAAGACCGATGATAAATAAATCTATCCATAAATCTGTTCAAAATATGTATCAGTATATCTAGTCGACTATTAATTTGCGTTAAAATATTTAAAACTTTGCCTTTTTTAAAACATGTTTGTACCATTTCCTATGACCTCTAAGGCAGTCTACTCTTAGATCAGCAACGTCATCGGCTATCGGAAGGCTGAAAGAACCCAAACGCAGTCCAAATACTAAGGCTTGGAATAAACTCCCTCCGGAACTAAGATGTATAACGAGCCCAACAGAATTTCGGTCCAAACTGACAACTTACCTTTTCAGACTCTCATATCCTTAAATTCATTTAAAGAATCTCAACATAATCTGTCTCTCGACGAATCACCTTTAGATATGCAAAATTTAACCAAATCCTGTACTGTATGACAAATAAGTATGTTCCTGTATATTTTACTATTTAAACTAGGAATTAATATGTAATCATAGAAAATAAGATCTTTACAGCGCCCTTGAGGTGATTTTTCACAAAAACGGCGCTATACAAATCGTTCAAATATTATTATTATTATTATTAGGAGTGAACTAATCGGGTGGCCATTAAAAACTCCGTAGTAATATTGTATGCTTAACTTCATACCTCCACGACTGTAAAAGCATTATTACCAGTGCAACAACACAATATGTAGAATATTTTTAAAATGTCGGTTTTTTTTTGCGAGTTCAATATTTTGTATGAAAAACACTTGTGTCATTAGTTATGTTTGGTTAATACATATTACCTACATAATAACCGACATCTGTACACTATGATGTACACACCATAATCAAATTATATATAGACAAATTTTTACGTATACAGCCTTTGATGTGAGATCAAATAACTATTATTCCATTTGTGCGCGTCTAAGTGATAGTATCTTGTACAAACTGTACGTTCACTCAATTAACAGAAAATCAATTACGCAAATATTGAGAGAGAGCTAAAATGAAGTTACTGTTGTTAGCTCTAGTGTTGCTGTATGTGCAGCTTCCATCTTCTTTCGGAGGAGCTTATGGGCCAATCGTTCGTCCAACGGTGCATATTGCAACAACTAAAGCTCCTGTTGCAACAAAGCTTCCCACTGTAAAATATGTGAATGTGACCACAAGGACTCCAACAAAGGCTCCCACCAAGACTCTCACAAAGGCACCAACAAACTCACCAACAAAATCCTCACCAAAATCCTCAACAAAATGCCCAATGAAGTCCTCAACAAAATTCCCAATGAAGTCCTCAACAAAATGCCCAACAAAATCCCCTAAAACCCCAACAAAGGCACAAATATATACGAGTACTTCAAAAAACGCACAAATATCAACTTCAACAACTGCTACAACACAAATCCCAAGACAAGCATCGTCATCAAATGATATATCAACCACACAAAGTCCCATAGAACTCCTTAAAAAAGGTATGAAAATTTTACTTGTGTAACACGTCAATTTCTTTAAATGTATAATCTATTTGTTTAATTAGACAGATAAAAATGTGAATGTTATTGCTCGGTAGTACAGTTACTAAAGCTATGTCATTACTAGACACCGGATTGTATGCACTATCAAATGGCGAAATATATATTATCTGGTGACAGAAAAATCACCGGGATAGAGTAACCAGGACATGATATCAACAGCCTTAAATTTGAACAGCATATATTTGAAGCACTAATGATGAAAAAAGGCTAAAATATGCACAAACTACCAAAAGAGATTAAATAATATGCATTTCGAACTATATGAACAATGACCGTTGAGTAGCTGAGTGGACAAACGCGTAGGATTTCCAACAGGGCGTCGTAGGTTCAATTCTTCCGCTAGCTAAGCCCTCTATTATTACACAAGCAACATCTTCCGCTCAATATACAGATATAAAGACACTAACGAAAATTAAAAATTGTTTTGTAAACTTCATCACAAAACAAACTGTATTAAATCGGCGGTAGCATTGACTAGCGGTCTCTGATCAGCATTTATTAGAACTACAAAGTTGACATTTGGAGCAATTTCTAGTGAATACTTGAACCTCCTCATGTAATTATTTGTTTAGTGTATCATTTCTTGCAGTTGGAGTATCAATTAACATTCGATGTTCGGGGGAAAGTTATGACGTTGCTCAATCTGCTTTTGTAATTCTTCAAGGAAGTAAAGTTGTAGAAACTTTGTGGCCATTAAACCAGTCTCCTCTAGATAAATCATTTGCTTTTTCTTAGTCAATAAAACTAGGACATATCGTTTTGTAGTAACCCAAACATTTCCGAATTGTCGATTGATTGTATTGTGAAGAGTTGGTCAGTGGCGCCTCCAGCTGATCTTTAGCTTCGCTGTTCTTCTTGGAATCTATGCTCTGACGTTCTTCAAAACCCCTTTTCCTGAACTCTGACTGGCATAGGCTTGTTAACTTTTTAAATTTTTCCGTATCTTTAATTTTACCAGTACCTATTTAATATTTCTATTACCTATTCATTCTGAACGTATGTCTCGCAACATACCATAATAGTACTTATTTCCTAAAACTTGCTTATAATACCTACATCACTGCCAGTATCTGTAATCAATTTTATTATATTATTAGTTATGGATGGTTGGGAAAAAAGTTTTAAAGTTGTGAATGTTAGTACACTGGGCGTAATTGTAAGGTGGAAATAAAATTTTCTGCAGAAAGAAAAACAAGTTTCCTTTTTGTTTTAAAGCTTATTAAAAATATACAGATATAAAGACATTCGTAAACCTAAAATTATTTTATAAACTTCATCGCGAAACAAACTGCATTAAATCGGAGGTGGTGTTCTATTTGTGTTCTCTGACGTACAGTATTTATTAGAACTTTAAAGTTGGCATTTAGAGCAGTTTTCAGTGAATATCTGAAGCTTTTCATTTAGTTATTTGTTTAGTGAATCATTTCTTGCAGTTGGAGTTTCAGTTCACATTGAAGGTTTGGGGGGGAATTACAACGTTGCTCAATCCGCTTTTATAATTCTTCAATGAAACAAAGTTGTAGAAAACTTTGTGGGCATTAAACCAGTCTCCCTTACAATGTTCATTCCAAAAGATGTCGTCTGGAATACTGGATTGCGTGCGCGAGCATTCTTTGAAAATAGTTTCGATCCTAGCGTTGTCAGTAATCCCTTTAGAAGTACTGGTGGCTTTGGAAATATATCGAAATCACTTTTCCTGTGCAACATATTCCTGACCTATCCTCTTCCAGTTCAAAGAATGCAATAATTGCATCGCATCGTTTGTCCACTTATCGCAACTATGTCATGGCTGGTATAATACTAAAGTTGGCCTCTAATCACCTTGGAGGTCAAGTTGAAGTATTCTATGTTGTTTCTTGTGTAATTTTATTTTTATTTTTACATAAATATCGCACAAGAGTTTCACCTGCTCCCAACCGTCTAGAGCCAGTGAGACTATGGTATCCCCAATCAGGGTATGTTGTGAGGCTGGAGGTAGTGGGGAGGGGAAGGAAATTGGGAAGAGGAAGATTGGAAAGTACCTGGCTATTCAGATCTGGTCACCAAACACGGCTGAAGCCATTTCAAGCAACGTTTCGATTCTGAATGGTGATCTTTCACTAGGGCGATACTTAGAGTATCTTCCACTCTGAAACGTGCCGCAAACATACTTTTTTTTATTTTTATATGAATTGAATGTGATATGACAAATATTAATTATTAATTGGCGCACACCGGGTTTGAACCCGCGACCTTTGGATTCGTAGTCGAGCGTCTTACCGCTCGACCATGGAGGCCGTCAAAAACTATCTAATTACCCTATATTAACTCTAATTCAATCCCGTATCTCATTATTGTGTTGAGATACTAACATATAGATACTGATAACAAGAAACAAACATACATATATTCATCTATATTTATATATGTAATATAATAATGAACATTCTAATCTTGGAGTAACAAAGTATGGAGAGAGAGCTAATTATTTTTACCCAACCTATACAAAACTTGCGATAAATCACTTTCTCCGGGTTTTAACGTCGTACACCATGAGAGAGAAAGAGACAACAAATATAATACACCGCTTCTATGTACTGTCAGGATGATTTTGGGCTCCTGGGTCACCGCGGGACTCCACCCACATTTTTTATTGTGCCACTAAACTTGACACAACTAAACGGTTTTTTAGGTTATATGCTATATTTTTTTGATAACAATACTGTGAAAAAGTGGTTATACGAATAAACAAAAACATTATGTCGAAATTTGATATGAATGGATGTATAAATACCCTAGCCTTGGTCTTAGCCACGCCGAGTCCAGTAAAAATCATCAAAAACTGACTACACTGCCTTGGATAGATACCACTCTATATACTATATTTATCGTATACATAGCCTGTTCAAAAGAAATGGTGAATTTTTAATTTTCGCGGGCTGTGTACATTCGATTATCATTTTTTTTTGTTATATTGGTACACATATGTTTATCAAATGTTAGCATTATCAGCCATTTTGGATTAGTGGTTTGTTTTTGACAACTGGAAAGGTTAGTCACGTTTTTGTGTGTTCTTCGATTTTTTACTTTTGAAAAAAATGGATCAAAGAATATGTATTGAATTTCGATAATCGAATGTACACAGCTCGCGAAAATACAAAATTCACCTTATCTTTTGAACAGGCCTCGTATACTCTAAGATTGTAATGCTAATAATTTTTATTTACCATATGATTACAAACCTAATTTTGGAAATTTCAGCTATCAGTGTAGTATGTATCTACTCGTATGTAAAGTAAAATACCAGTTGTGAAAACATTTATGTAAAATAATAAATTGTCTCCCATTTCAGCCTGCCTGGCCCTACCTAACTCAACATATTCGGAGTGTGGTGCAAATCCGCTTTGTCGAATTACTTGCCGCCATCCATTTTTCCTAGATCGCAGTCAATGTCAGGAATGCGTAGAAGGCTGTGTTTGCAAAAAACTATACGTACATAATGCCTCGGGAATTTGTATTCTACCAGAAGATTGTGGTAAGGTCGATCAGAAAAGTCTTAATTTCCACTAATCACATTTTATAAATATCCAACCTCCCTTTTAATATACGGAACGACATTTTTTTACTCTGCATTACCTATGCGCTATAACATAACAGTACCAGCCTTTAATGTTAGTTTTACCGAAAAAAAATATATCTTTCCAACTAAATGTATTATTTATAAATCTAATAACACGTCACCAAATAACCAGATTAATTATTTTCATATGTAAACATAAAAAAGGGTTCATGGAAAACTAAGAGAGATGTGATGCGACAGATATGTAATTGAAGGGATGGTTAATATTTTACAGATTTATATTTATTTATCAATATTTCAGGTTTCATTGAAATTAATGTATTTATGTAACAAAGAAATGAACAAGCAACCTTTTATAAGACCACGGATATTATTTTAATTTTATGTACGACCGGTTTCGCTTAGCCTAAGCATCATCAGAGTACAAAATTAAACTAAACAAAAAACACAAAATGTGCGGTTAAATATACATATAAAGGGAAAACCAAATACAAAATAAAATAACAGAACAATGAGAAAACAATAGAATAACATTTAAATTATAAAAAAGGAACAGAGATAAAGAAACAGGTAAAATTAATTAAAAGAGACAAAACGTCAACTGAGAAGGTCAAGAATAATGAAAATATTTATGAGTTACTTTACTTTAGAGACTGTTGAACAAATTTACCTGATTATCAAGAATATGACTAATAATTTTAATGGCTTTCTTTATTTCTGGTGCTTCAAAATTATTTCATCTGTTGCCATGATAATTTTAGTGAAGAATATGAGCACCGGTGCTTTTATTGAATGTATGATCCTTATCAATAAAATGATAAGCGAATTAAGAAAAATTGTGGTTATACATCATTCTCTCGCGAAGTACGGAAAAAACATTCGTACATAACATAGAAAACCAAAACAAATTCTTGGGAAGGATTAACCTTCCCAACATGCAGCCATTTTTAGCATAAATTATTTTTAAAAACTTCACCAAAATTCCTATTTCAACAATCATAAACTTAACATCTTGATGAAAGAGAAAGGGGCCTTATTGGCCCGGAGCTCTGTATGCCATAATTACAAAAAGACAAAAAGACTACGGGTTGTTTTAACAAAATGCAGAACAATCACTACAATCCAATTTATAATTTCCCGAGGAATTTAGTTTGTCGTATATATCTTTAGAATTGATGAGAAATTTACCTAAATAATTGTTTGTATAAAAGAGGATGTTTTTTGCGTTGGAGGAAGAAAAAATATTGTTTAATAAAACACAACGCCATTGGTAACCAAGGTCATAAAAAAATATTTAATATCCATGGTCTTATACCAAGTTGTTTTTTTTTTTAATTTCTTCAAATAGGTCAAACCACAAAGTGATTAAAATATACGCAAAATGAATTTAGATTTTTTTACGCTGGGTAATGTATGCAGACAACGCAAGATACTACAGTAACGCTGTCGTAACATCTTGAGATTGAAACGAAGTGTTTGAAAGGAACGGGGAGATTTAACGATAGTTCACGCTTATTGTCCAGAAACTCTGCTGTGTGAGGAAAATGAAGTATTCACCAAATGCGATAACCACAATTGCCTGAACTCCTGTGCGGATCCAAACCTTTTGGACCGATGCTCTCGATGGTCAGGATGCGATCCCGGATGCATCTGTCTTCCAGGGTACCTAAGGAACTCGGCCGGAATATGCGTCCTTGAAGAAACTTGCTGTAATGAAACATTGTTTTTTTTTCATACATAATATTTATGCTTGCGTTAGTTCTATCCAAGCCACCCCATTTGATTATATACATGGCCTGTTCAAAATAAAATATGAATTTTGAATTTTCGCGGGCTGTGTACATTCGATTATTGATTTTTTTTGTTATATTGGTACACATATGTTCATCATATGTTAGCATTATCAGGCGTTTTGGATTAGTGGTTTGTTTTTGACAACTGGAAAGGTTAGTCACGTTTTTGTGTGTTCTTCGATTTTTTACTTTTGAAAAAAATGGATCAAAGAATAAAATCCATGATTTGTTTTTCCACAAATCCAGGACGCTCATCGTCATTAACACCTTCTCGGCCTTCTGTAAAGCGCTTGTACCACTTATAAACACCTTTTTGAGACAAAATAGACTCGCAGAATGCCACAGTCAACATTTTAAGTGCGTTGGAGCACTTTATTCAATTTTTAACGAAAAATTTAATACATATTCTTTGATCAAAAGTAAAAAATCGAAGAACACACAAAAACGTGACTAACCATTCCAGTTGTCAAAAACAAACCACTAATCCAAAATGGCTGATAATGCTAACATATGATAAACATATGTGTACCAATATAACAAAAAAAAAACGATAATCGAATGTACACAGCCCGCGAAAATTCAAAATTCACCTTTTCTTTTGAACAGGCCTCGTATTTATTTATTTTTCATCTTAAGTCAGATCACATTGCGGTGTACGTGTACCTAAAACATACCACACGTTAATGTTTATCGCTAACCTATTCTCTCATAACTTTTTAAATTCAAGAATATTTTGAATTTCAGTAATAATCTTTTCTGTTTAATTTTTTTTGTAGAATTCAATGACTCGTTAGGCTCAAGATGTTTTTGTGTTTTTAAATTTTTAGGTGTTGAAAACCGTTTTGCGTTTTTCTTCCCGTGCCCGTGTATCTTGTTATTAAATTAATTTAGATTAAATTGGATTTTTTATCTTCTAAATTAATAGTCCTCTTTGAATATTGAATATGGTAGCAATTTTATTTTTAGCTAGCACATGGTTGCGGCTAAGCGAGTGTACGACATAGGTTGTACGGTATTAATTCTGTCAGATACATTACGGCCTCAGTGGTCGAGTGGTTTAGATCGTCGACCACGAATCCAGAGGTCGCGGGGTCAAATCCCGGCATGCACGAATACATTTTATTTGATTAATCTGTTTTTTTTTCACAATTAACTAATTTAAATAATATACGAGTATATCATATTTACAGCATGTTTTAGAGTTGAATATGCTCTCAATATTGCCCTGCGAGAATCTATATTTCTGGACTTACTAAGGTTACGCTCATCAATCATTTTAGCTCGTGTTCTCAAAACATGTTTGATCAAAAGGGGTTTATCAATACTTTAAGGCGAAATAAATAACATGTATCTGATCATTCCTTGTGTTTGGCGGTATGAGCGTGTAAATAATGTGTATTAAAAAAAAAACGTTTTTCCTTTTATAGTTCCTCCAGTTTGCGGCGCCAACCAGCTTTATGAAAAGTGTCCACCGACCATCCCAGCAGAAAGTTCTTGCTCGGACGTCATCGGAGTAGCCCCACCAGAACATCCCAGCCCGTGTGTGCCACTCTGCAAATGTCAAATTGGCTTTGTGAGGTTGGGTATTGATTGCGTCGTCGAAGAAAATTGTAAGTAAAAAAGTTTCAATTGACTCATTCGGTTATATCATTATCTGATAGTATTAACACGCTAAGCCGTCTTCTGTACATGAGATCGATCGTCGTGTGGGGCGCTAATCTATATAAATGGTAATTTTTGCTCATATGTAAAAAAGTTTGAAATTTTATTCCGATTACGCTACTTCACGATTTACTTACTATTTCCATTTTGACGTGTCTGTTAAGAATAAACTAGTTATTATTATTTCGTTTGCTTTGTATATATCACAGGTCAAATTCGCTGTTCGAAGATCTCTGTCTAGCTTGACTTTTGTTAGCTTGGCGCACCATTTCCAATGAGCTACAGATCACTGTAATATCAATTAAACCATATTGGTATAACTTATGTCAAAGACACAAATTCTTCCTTTCACGATTCTGGGAAAATATAACATTACAATTGCCATTTTACAAACAATTAAAAACTCGTCACACACCAACATTAAACCAACCATTCCGACATACACCAGAACAAAACACGATCACAAAATCAAATACACTTAACTTCTCACACAACTAAATTTGGAATTGACTCCTTACAATACTTCGCACATACACAATATAACGCATACCTAATGAATTAAAACTCCCAGTTGCGAAACAAAATATATTGGCAACAACACTTAAGTATTTATTTTTAATGAAGTTTATGTAAATAATCTCTACTCTCATGAATCTATTTTTGTATGTATTAACTCGTTTTTTTTTTTAATTTTAATTTTCTAAATTGGTACGTCTTTATAAAAATACCATTCATTTTTGTTTTGTAGTTTTATCCTTCCTGTAAAGAGTTTTATTTTTTTTTTATTTAAACTCTCTTTTATAAATAAAAATAAAAATGTAAGCCTCCATTATTTGTTGCAAAGATCCAGAGAAAGCCCAATAAAAACTAAATACTAGAAATAATACATAATATGCTGACGGATTTTTACGATATGAGAATAGAATCCACACCAATGAGCCACCATAGTTCTGCCGCTGAGAACTTCAATGCAGATACATTGCGCAGTCCATGTGAAAGGATAAAAGGTTACAAAGGAATCATCAACGGTTTACCTTCTTATCATATAAAGCTTTCTACATATTTACATCCGAAAATCGTTTTTCTAGGTTGCCGTGAACCCAACACAGAACTAGTTGTGGGCGCCCCATGCTGCGGCGGAGGATCCTGCACCTATCTCGACTGGATCACCGGCTGCGGGAAGAAGTGTCCCGCCAAGAGCTGCCAGTGCAAGCAGGGCTACTGCATGAGGACTGACACTGACCCTACCTGCATACCTATCGGAGAATGCGAGAACTCTGCTGGAAACATGAATATTCCGTAGAAAAATGTTTTAAAATATTATGCACAAGTAAAAAAAATAACAAATATTTATTTTTGGTGTTTTTTTAAGGTTGAGATGTTTCAAACTTTCGCAACATTATGTGAGATCGTCACAATTTTATGATTAGCGCCAATTTTTTTTTTTTTAACGGATGAACCGTCTCCGTCAAACACCTCTAATTCTAATTCATCATCGTTTTGTTATGCTTGTCAGATAACTGTATTTTTTTTACGAATTACTGTCTAAAGAAATACAAATCGTCGCGGGAAAGGCGAAAGAGCTGAAGCGCCATTTTGGGAAGTTGCGACCGGTCGGTAGCTAAGTGGACAACCGCGTCGGATTCCCACCCGGGCGTCGTGCGTTAAATTCCTCTGCTGGCTAAGTCCTCCGTCATTACACAAGCAACATTTTTCGCTTCGTATGATGGGAGCAGGAGTTTTTCAAATATTGTCAGGTTATTCGTAACCCGGGAATATTTGTCTTTCTTTAAAAAAAAAACTAGAAACTAGTTTACACCAGACCACTTTAAAGATTTTGTTAGTTCATGAAATTCATAAGTGAACAAAAGGAAAAAATAAGTGTGTATTAAAACACGGAAATTATTTTATTATTTATGACCAACCGGATTTGCTTAGCCTAAGCATCATCAGGGTACAAAATCAAACTGGTTTAGTAAGTTTAACCCTCTCTTAAAATAAACCCAAAACATAACTCACTTGACCTACCAAAAAATATATTTGTACCATTTCCTATGACTAGGAATGGACTGATCAGGTGGCCATACAAAAATTCCGTAATAATCTTGTTTGCTTAATGTCATAGCTCCACGACTGTCAGATCATTATTGCCAGCGCATCACCTACAATTTTTTTAGAATATTTAACCTTTAGGTGACTGAAGGGGAACCCTATTCGGTTTTTAACCTAGTTTTTTTTTTTAAATCTTCCAGCAAGTCGGCGATTGACGGCTTTCGTGGTTGAGTGGTAACACGCTCGACTATGAATATAGAGGTTGCAGGATTAAACCTGGCGTCGCAAACACATTTTATTTAATTAATATTCGTTGTAACACATCTAAATTTTAATTAAAAAATGTATTTATAGTATATTTGCTGCACGTTCCGGAATGGAAGAAAGCGACTTTGTCGGTTATTGTACGTTTAGCTCGAGTGATTTAATTGTCAGAAAGGAATGAAACTCAGTAGCATCTTGAAGGGATCTCGTGCCAAAGATGCACGTATGAGAGGCATCTAAGAATCCGCCCTCCACAGTTCAGTAATATGCTTCTTATTTGATTTATGTACACCAGCCATGATCAGGAACTCTTTATGGAATGATTAAGTTTTTATTCTTGTGGTCATCTTTTAGGGTCGTGAAACCTTTTTGTTAGTTTTTATAATAAGTATCAGTAACTTTTCGTCCTTTTCGATTAGTTTCTCGCAAAATAATTTCACACACTTCGTTAGATAAATTGATTTGAAGTTTGTAGGACCACTTTTCTGGTCTAATACATTTCGACTCAGTGCTTGAACTTAGGAAAGTGAATGGGAATTTCACCCATTTACCATCTTTTATTGGGGTTTTTACTTCATTAGGTCATTAAAAATAGTATTTAGAATACAACTGATGTACTTCGAACACGACAGTACAGCATATTTATCATTTAAAATAATATGAAATGATTACGAAATATGCACAAGCTTCAAATTCCATATAATACATATAAAGAAGCACCATGATACCCTTTCAGTCATGCGAAGGCGTGATTTTCTTCAGTCACATAAGGGTTAAAAAAATGACAGTTTTTCCGCGAGTCTAATAGTCTTCGTATCAAAACACTTGTGTCATTAGTTATGTTTAGTTAATACATATCACCTACGTAATAATCAACATCTGTATACTATTGTGTACACATTATGGTGCCATATGTACGTAATAAAGAGCCAAATTTTCGCGTATAAAGCCTTTCATATGAGGTCAA